>JAXCGZ010017172.1:42500-55000 GCA_037179515.1 Halocaridina rubra | reverse complement strand
AGATGCATATGTGCATACTCATACACATCATTGTCATCAAGGGGTGACACAACAAAGGAAAAGGACAGGCTGAACAAACAGTCCGAGCATTGAGAGTTCAGAAATAGGGCAGTACAAAGCCCAGGGTAAAAAGAGTGCATGTAATCAATTGCATGTACTTACACATATAAACGCACACAGACATACACGCACACATAAACACAGCACTATCTAATTGAAGAGAAGTTTGAAACGAAAAGAAAAGGGAAGACTGAAAGCCCTTCCCCCTCTCTACCCTTCAAATTATGTACATGAGTGAGAATTACGTCAGCTTAATCCATTATTATATATATATATATATATATATATATATATATATATATATATATATATATATATATATATATATATATATACACGGGATCCTAGCCATACACAGAACCGCGACGGATGCGTTTATGAAATCCATTTGTGTGTGTCTACCTAACTAATAATATGGTATCCTAGGTTTACACTGTTTAAGAAATCGGGCCTAATTGTATACAGTTTCAGTGTTGATGATATAAAATTTGAGTTTTAAAATTCAGCTGTGCTTCCAAAATGATCAATAACCAAATGCATTTGACATAAATAAGTGTTAAAAGGAAAAAGGCAGTATAGAGTTTTGTGGAATTAATCTCTGGAATGGGTAGCAAATTTCCCCAGTGAGTTGGAAAAACACTCACAGGTTTTTCCCTGAGTCTCGTGGCCATAAAGAAGTGCTAACCACGACAACTCCAATAAACCGGATCATAATGTACCACTTGACCTACCAATAAAAGAAGAAGATATCGAAAACTTTTTTTTGTTTCTTTGTTGGCAGGGAAATCTAAATTAAGTATTAGGTAAAAGGTGTATTGATTTGCAGGGAAGAAACAGATGCAGAAAAATAGAAAGTCAAAAACTTTTAATTTTTTGAGAGAGAAAAAAAATTCTTTACATACTTACTAAGCTTACGGCATGAAGACATTGAAATTGCAATGTGAATATAATAGTGTGTTAATTTTTGAAAATTATTATTATTATTATTATTATTATTATTATTATTATTATTATTATTATTATTATTATTATTATTATTATTATTATTACTGTTGTTGTTGATGATGTTTTTGTTTTTGTTTTGTTTTTTGTTGTTGTTGTTGTCTGCTTCCACTAAAGACCGTGCCTTAATTTACCTCACCTGTGCTTACACGCTCTTGTTAATCTCCACCGTAACCTTTCTTTGCTAAGCCCATATTGAGATATACAAAACCTTCCACATGGATTGCGGTTGCTAACAACAATTTTCTTTGTTGAGTTGCTGATTTTTCCTTTTCTTTTTCTCCTGTCTTAATACACACACACACACACACACACACACACACACACACACACACACACACACACACACACACACACACACACACACACACACACACACACACAATTAGGTAATCACACACACTAGAACTAGAGGTCATAGTTTGAAGCTTCGTAAGAAAACTTCACTGCAGGATGTAAGGAAGTACTGTTTTAGTGTAAGAGTAGTTGATAACTGGAATTCGCTAAGCGAGGAGGTAGGTAATGCTAACTCAATCCATAGCTTTAAGGACAGGTCTGATAAGTTCTTTGCAGGATGTAAGGAAATACTTTTTCAGTGCAATAGTAGTTGATAACTGGAATTGGCTAAGCGAGGAGGTAGTTAATGCTATCCCAATCAATAGTTTTAAGGACAGGTATGATAAGTATCACTAAGTAGAAAATGGAACCGATCAGGAGACGGGAAGATACGAGCTTTGGGCTCTTTCCCGTAAACACAATTAGGTAATCACAATTAGGTAATCACACACACACACACACACACACACACACACACACACACAGACTCGAAATATGTAATGAAAGTTGCAATTTGCATACAAATTCCGTTTATGAAAACCATCAAACCTTAGCTTATGTACTTGAAATTCTGGCCTAACCTCCAGGAATTATAATTTGAGGTTACAGCTTCAAAGACTCTCTCTCTCTCTCTCTCTCTCTCTCTCTCTCTCTCTCTCTCTCTCTCTCTCTCTCTCTCTCTCTCTCTCTCTCTCTCTCTTAGATAGTTGTGCACCCATTGTAAAAAGCAAAATAACCCGCCCCTCAGCCCCTGGCTAACTAATGACATCAAAGAGGCAATGCAATTCAGAAATCAAATACAAAAAGAGCTCAAAATTAATAGCTATGATATGACTCTCCGAGAACGTTATAAAACAGAAAAGAAACGTGTCAGATCTCTCATCAATGTAAGTAATAATGACTTACAAAAAACAATTTAATGACTCTAGACATGATACAGCAGCAACATGGGAAGTGATAAGAAGCATGATACCAGATGAAAAGACTACCTCAGAAAGTTATAAAAATATAACGGAGTTATATATTCATATATAAGACAATTTTGAGACTACCACTCGAATAACTGTTGTTGAATCTCTAGCCCTACGTCACATTAATTACTGCACAACTGTTTGGGGAGCTACCACTAAGAATCAGATAAACAGAATACAGAAGCTTATTAATTTTGCAGCTCGAGTTGCCCTAGGAGGAATAAGAAAATATGACCACATCGCACCAGCTCTCAATAAACTTGGGTGGCTGCGGGAAGAAAACAAGGTCACTTATGCTATTTATGTTTTTGTATTCAAAATTTTGGACCATCATTATCCTAGCTAGCTATTTGATTTAAAAACAGTCAGGGATATAAGGGGAACCAACACAAGACAGAGCAGTGGGCTCTTTATTCACAGAACAAACACTGAAGCAGGTTCATAGATGATCACTATCAAAGGCCCAACACTCTGGAATAATATCCCAGAGCATCTTGAAAATGCATCCTCCTTCACAGCTTTCAAAGGCAAACTATATAGTTTTCTTTTGGACAAATAGTTACTGCTCATTAAGAACTAATTATTCTCATTGTAAGGAAAATAAATATGGAAATGATGCTGATAATAACGATAATGTATCTAGTGTCATTATTACTACTTTATTATTAACATTATTGTTATCATTTTTATTACAGCATTATTATTTTCTAAGAAAGCTACATTTAATTTAACTATATGTATTATCCTCTTATTTATTAGTTTAATTACATGTCTACTTATAAGTTAACATTACTGTTAGAATAACCATTGTACAAAATGGAAATAAATGTTTGTTTGTTTGCTCTGTCTGTCTGTCTGCCTGTCTGTCTATCTATCTATCTATCTATCTATCTATCTATCTATCTATCTATCTATCTATCTATCTATCTAAAACTCTCTCTCTCTCTCTTTTTTGAAATAAAGAGATAATATGTCCTTCTTTTGCTGCTAAACAGTTTTCGAGATAACAAGAATGTGACTCTTGCAGGGATGTAAATTTATTGATATACTCACTAAGGAAAAAAAAAGAAAAAAAAACATACACACACAAACTCACAAAACTACAAATAATGGACTCCAAGCTGATACTGTTAAACATTAAGATATCGTACAAGCAGTGTATCTCCCATATGAGAGGTTGGCCGAATCAAAGCACAAATATTCACCAAAAGACCCACTCATCCCGCCTCTCACATCTGAGCTCCATGGGGATAAAGGTTTTCTAAAATTCGTCTCCCCCTTTCCCAACACAATGATTGGGTCAAGTACGGTGTATGAGAGCAAAATCCTACTGCCGAGTGGCTTAATACGAGTAGTTGGGTTATTCCCACTGCTTCCTCTAGATGTAATACTCCTTATACTTAAGTCCCAGGTTACAGCACTGAGTAGAAAACGTGGAAATATACTGAGTAGCGAGTAAAATGACAATCTTTGTTATTTTTTTTTTTTTTATATTTGGGTATATAAATTTTCCTCTGACAGAATTACAAGGGTTGGGCTGGATATGAAAGAAGGCCCAGAGCAATAAACAATAATTAAAATTTATTTTTATATTTTCAAATTAAGTGCCAATGTGAGAAACGTTGCGTCCATGTAATAAATCCTTGAAATTTATTGAATATGAAAAAGTAATTCAGTTTATTTCTATCGTAGGACAGAAATAAACTACTTCATTCTGAATTATTTTAGTCAGTGTAATAATCTCTTTAAATTATATGAAAACATCATTATTATTTTTTTTCATAATTGTGACACAAGGACGGACCAAAAATCTCAAATTAAACAGCCATCATCGGATCTGGGCACGAAGAATACATAAAGTAAAGAGAAATAGATGGAGAGTGTAACGACTTGTCAGATGTGAAGGGTTATATTGCCTACAATTAAAATATGTTGTCTCTAACTGACAGCAATATCAAGAACATGTAATGAAAAAAAGGAAGATGAATTCTATGATCAGAGGGACTACTATTACTACTACTACTACTACTACTACTACTAACCATAATAATAATAATAATAACAGTCATGATAATTATAATAATAAAAATAATAATAATAATAATAATAATAATAATAATAATAATAATAATAATAATAATAATAATAACAATAATAATAATAATAATAATAATAATAATAATAATAATATAATAATAATAATAATAATAATAATAATAATAATAATAATAATAATAATAATAATAATAATAATAATAATAATAATAATAATAATAATAATAACAAAATGTTATCAAGGAGAGAGAGAGAGAGAGAGAGAGGGAGAGAGAGAGAGAGAGTAATAATAATAATAATAAACTTTATTTCCATTTTACAATGGGTATTCGTCAGCCAGGACAAGCCCCAACCCCCCACTGTGATGTCCACCCACAGCAGTTCCTGCCAGTAAACAGCTTAAACTCTCGGTCTTGGACGGGGACCGATCTTTCGACCTCGTGAATGCGAAGCCAGCGCGTTACCACTGTACTAGCCAGCAGGCTAGAGAGAGAGAGAGAGAGAGAGAGAGAGAGAGAGAGAGAGAGAGAGAGAGAGAGAGAGAGAGAGAGAGAGAGAGAGAGAGAGAATAATACGAAACAGAGTCCTCTCAACTTTTCACTTTTCAAGACCCCACCCATAGCCAAAAAATAAAAGAATAAATAAAGAGAAGATACTAAAGAGTAAGAGAGAGAAAGAGAATGAAAGAAATGAGGGAGACGACGCTGACTCTTCACTTAGACGGAACCCACCCGTCACCGTAAACAAACAAACATTTATCTCCCTTTTTATACAATGGCTATTCTTTTACAAATCTTAAATAGTACACTTATAAGCAGACATGTAATTGAGCAAAAAGTGAAGTGAATATGAATATTACCTTGACTTAACAGATACGTATAAAATTATAATAACAATAATCATACTGTAATAAAAGTTTATAATTTAATGTTAATAGCGTCCACGACTCTGAGGCGTCAGGTCGAGGGTTCGCGCCCCGTCACGGTCTGAGGTTAGCAAAGGCATGCACTCAGGGTAAGGATTACATCTGCCAAAATAAGTCCTTCGCAAGAAGGCAACCGTCCTAGCCCTTGGTAGAAAAGGGAGTCCGTGACGTAAAACCGGAACAAGAGAAAGAGAGAATAGAACGTTCAACTCCTCACTTGGATAGAACCCACCCAGTACACGATATTTACATGATGAAGAATATTACCATCATAAAATGAATGATGTCTTGCAGGCTTTGCCCCAAAGGAACATTACTCTCGCGTACAGTCATTCACATGATCAAAAGAAGCAACATTTTAGTCCTTTTATGGAGAGCAATGAGGCTCAACAGTTGCTTACTACCCAACGAATAAGAAAATACGAATGCTTTGCCTTTTCTCGGAATATTTCTCTTTTAACAATATCCATTTCTTTTCTTTTCATTTTTTATTGCTTTCTGTTACGCTTCAGGGAACGCATAACAGGCAATCCGAGCTGTAAATGACCTTGATAAAGCACCATTTCATGTGTTTTCAATTAGTCACACAAATTTTGGAATTGAGAGTTTAAAGCTGGTTGACTCGAACGTAGGATACTCGCTTTCTGACTTGCCCACAAAAACTACTGAGTTACCACAAGTCCCTGTAAATGAGTGAAGCCTCCTGGCTAGTACAGTGGTAACGCCTGGCCTCGCATTAGCAAGGTCGACGGATCGCGCCTCGTCCAGGCAAGAGAGTTTAAGCTGTTTACTGAGGGTTACTGCTGTGGTTGGGCACCACAGTGGGAAGTTGGGGCCTCTGCCGACTGGCGGCCACCCTATGGGTCCTCCATGACCCGTTCCACCCATCCGTGGGTGGAGAATCTAACACAATAACCTGTAAATGACTGTGATAGTTTGTTTCATATTTTGCTCTTGACGTCCTTATCAGGAGTATTTTAACAAAATTCTGTTCACATATACTTGTCGTTTGTATCTTCTTAGTGTATGTGTGTGCATGAGTTAGCGTGTGTGTGTGTGTGTGTGTGTGTGTGTGTGTGTGTGTAAGCCTCTTAAGCAATCTCAAGAATACATTTACTGCGATAAAATGCATAAATCAATAAATAAATAATAAAATGAAATATATATAACTAAATAGATATATGAATAAGCTAATTAATCAATTAATTACTAAGAGACTATGTGAATAGATAGAGGAGTGAATAATAAGCATAAATAAACATGCAGATAGATAGCAAAAAATAAATGAATAAATAAACAACATTATTTATATATATATATATATATATATATATATATATATATATATATATATATATATATATATATATATATATATATATATATATATATATGATAGATATAGATATATATATATATATATATATATATATATATATATATATATATATATATATATATATATATATATATATATATATATATATATATATATATATATATATATATATATATATATATATATATATATATATATATATATATATACATGCATATATATATATATATATATATATATATATATATATATATATATATATATATATATATATATATATATATATATATATACATATATATATATATATATATATATATATATATATATATATATATATATATATATATATATATATATATATTCTTCTATGTTTCACAATCACTCCTTATTCGAATGTGTTGGAGACAGAATAGCTGGAACTGAGGGATTAAGGTTGGATGGCCTTTCTAAAGCCCAGCGGCAGGACCGAACTCGCGTTGGTGAGGCTTGTCATATACCAACTTACGTGCTCAACCACTGACCAACCGCGGCTCCCAAGCACCATTTAATGTATAATATGACAAATTAAGACAGAGTAATTAATATATGGAAATAAAGGAATTATTAAATACATATATAAACACATCCACAGAATAAACTTGAAACCTCCCCCCCCCCACCGTGCATAATGCATAAAATTATTCTAAACATTTCAACCCCCCCCCCTCATTCATCTTGCAGCAGCAGCAGCCTCGAAACTTTTGCATAAAGAGAGCTGGGGGCATTACTCACAAATGGAGATAGACCACATCATTATCTGAACTTTCAACACAAAATTTCGAGTGTCTTAACATTAATAGAGTCTATATATCTATGCGAGAATACACACACACACACACATACACACACAAGATTAAGATTGTTATACACAAATGCTGATGGATTAGCTGGTAAGGCAGTAGAATTAAAAGATAGGATTCACAACAGTAAGGCAGATATAGTAGCAATTACAGAGACTAAGTTGAGTGAGGACATAAACAGTGTCACAGTTTTTCCTAAGGGCTTCAGAATACTAAGGGTCGAAAGATCTGAGAGGACTGGTGGAGGGATAGCACTGCTCATAAGTGAGAGGATTCAAGTTGAAGAGATAAACTTGGCTATAGAAAGTGAGTTCAGGGAATTTCTTGTTGCTCGCATAAATACTGGGTCAGAGAGCATTATAATAACTGTTGTATACAACCCACCAAGGAACCAAAATAGGCTTGAAATTTATGAGGAAAGTCATATAGGTACGATTGAAGTCATAAACTCAGTTGTTAACATGGCGCGGGAGAAAAAATGTAGGATTTTGATTATGGGAGACTTTAATCATAAAGAGATAGATTGGATAAATCTTGACCCACACAGTGGTGAGGACTCCTTTGGGGCAAGATTCCTAGATTGCGTACAAGGGAATTTCCTACACCAACATGTAATGGAACCAACAAGAGCCAGGGGTGGGGATGAGCCATCACTACTTGATCTGGTGTTCACAGATAATGTGTTGGATATTGAAAATATTGAGTATGAACCACCAATTGGAAAGAGTGACCACTGTGTGTTGTTGATGGAGTATATCATTGAAGACATTCTTCCTGAGAGTAGAGGCACTGAGGACATGAGGAGGAACTATCAGAAAGGAGATTACATCAAAATGAATGAGCTTTTTGCAGTTATTGACTGGAGAACCTTATTTTACAACAAATCTGTACAAGAAATGTATGACATCTTTTGTGAGAAATATGGGAAGATAGTAGATTGCTGCATACCTGTCACCAAAGTAGGTGTAATTCATGCCAGAGAGAAATGGTTCGATAATGGGTGTAAAAGAGCTAAGGAGTGGAGAGACAAATGCTGGAAAAGGTATAGGAGGAGAAAAAACATAAATGCCTGGCAAACCTACAAAAGAGCAAGAAACGACTACCTAAGTAAAAGGAGAGAGGCAGAGAAAGATTATGAGAGGGACATCACCAGGAAGGCTAAAGAAAATCCCAAGCTTTTCCACAGCTTTATCAGAGGAAAACTGAAGGTAAAAGAACAGGTTTTAAGGCTAAAGAGAGCGGATGGAAGCATCACTGAGACGGACGAAGAGATCTGCAAAGAATTGAACAAGGAGTTTCAGTCAGTATTTACAGTAGAAAATACCCCACCCCCTCAGATTGCAGTGATAGAAGCTCAAGGGCCGGTATTAGAGAACATCAACCTTACAGCCACAGAGGTATGCAAAGCGCTGATGGATTTAGATGTTCATAAAGCTACAGGTCCTGATGACATATCCCCTCATGTGCTTAAAAAATGCGCAAACACAATATCAGTGGCACTAAGTATCATATTTAAGGAGTCATTGGAGTCGGGGGAGATTCCAAGATGCTGGAAACAAGCAAATGTGATACCTATCTTCAAAAAGGGAAGGAGGGATACGGCTCTGAACTATAGACCAGTTTCCTTGACCAGCATAGTTTGCAAACTTATGGAGAAACTACTAAGGAAACATATCTCTCTTCACTTGGAATCCTTCAACTTTTTGTCAGTGAGGCAACATGGCTTCAGAGAAGGAAGATCAACAGTAACAAACTTATTAGAATTTTATGATGAGGTAAGCCAAATCTTACAGGAAAGAGAGGGCTGGGCAGATTGCATATTCCTAGACTTCCAGAAAGCGTTTGACACTGTTCCACATGGGAGACTTATTAGGAAGCTGCAATCAATGGCTAGAATAGGTGGAAATGTCTTGGAATGGATAAAAACTTACTTAGAAGGAAGGGAACAGAGGGTTAGAGTAAGACACTCAGTGTCTGAATGGAGAAGAGTTAGTAGTGGAGTTCCACAGGGTTCAGTTTTAGGGCCACTTTTGTTCCTTGTATATGTAAATGACCTACCAGAGTCTGTAAATTCATTCATGAATATGTTTGCAGATGATGCAAAGATTGTGAAGAAAGTAAAAAACGAGAACAATGGTAGAGAACTTCAGGAGGATCTAAATAATCTGCATGAGTGGTCAGAAAAGTGGCTAATGAAATTCAATACCTCAAAATGTAAGGTAATGAGAATGGGTACAAGTGCAAGAAGGCCCAAGCTTGACTACTCGGTGGCTGGAGTACAACTTCAGGAGACAGAAAATGAGAGAGATCTAGGAGTAAACATATTGGCAGATTTGTCTCCAGAAATACATATAAATGGCGTAGTAAGGGCAGCATATGCATTCTTATCAAATGTAAGGGTAGCCTTCAGGCACATGGACAAGGAAATGTTCAGAAATATTTATGTAACCTATGTGAGGCCAAAACTCGAATATGCAGCCCCCTTTTGGAATCCGCACTTGAAAAAGCACATAGCTAAGCTTGAAAAAGTTCAAAGACATGCCACGAAACTGGTGCCAGAAATACGCAATCTCGGTTATGATGAGAGGCTGAGGGAATTAGACTTGCCATCACTCGAAGCTAGAAGAGTAAGGGGGGATATGGTGACAGTCTTTAAATTCCTTCATGGTTATGATAGAGTGGATAGGGATCGATATTTCGATATGGCTGGCTCTAGAACTAGAGGTCATAGTTTGAAGCTTCGGAAGAAAACTTGTTTGCAGGATGTAAGGAAATACTTTTTCAGTGTAAGAGTAGTTGATAATTGGAATTCGCTAAGCGAGGAGGTAGTTAATGCTACCTCAATCCATAGTTTTAAGGACAGGTATGATAAGTATCACTAAGTCTAAAAATGGAACCGATCAGGAGACGGGAAGATACGAGCTTTGGGCTCTTTCCCGTAAACAAAATTAGGTAAAAAAAAAATTAGGTAATCACACACACACACACACACACACACACACACACACACACACACACACGCACACACGCACACGCACACATCCTTAAATTACCATGGTCAAGTTTTTAAGTTAAGATGTGTGTTACCAGAAAAGAGATAAACTGAGTCACTAAATAGCACTTATATGGAGATATAAAAATTCTGTGTGAAGCTTAATTAAAAGTTTTTCTGTTTTTTTCTCTCTTTCTCTTCTTCTTTCTATATTCTGTGAGAGGGAGAACATAAAAATGACGCCATCTCTGTCCCAAACCTCTCCCATCCATGGGTCGGTAGGAGGGGTAGCCATTAGGAGACTTAAACAGAAAATCAAGAATTTAGAGGCAATGGTTATAAGCCTTGATGAAAAAATTCGGAATATGGATGGAGAAATGAAAGAGAATGAAACACTCAGAGAGCAAATAAGATCTTTGGAGGAAGCAAATAAAGCACAAGGGCAGGAGAGAAAGGAACTAGAAAAAAGAATAAAGAAGCTGGAAGGGAAAAGAGTCAACTAGAATCTAGAATTTCTAAACAAGAAGATAAAAACAAACAGCTGAATGACAACCTGAAGGAATTAGATGTTAGTTCACTGCTCTCTTCTGAGAGAGACGAGATTGCTGCTTGGAATGTCCAGATTAAGGAAAACATTGAACAATTCAGAATAGAGTTCCAGGAGCTGAATATGGAAAATGATGCCATGAAAACTTCCTTTGCTGATGCACTAAAGGGGAATGTGGCAGTAAAAGAGGCTGTAAAGGTGGTGGCACTGGAAAACATACAAACAGTTGACTATAAAGAGACAGTAATCGAAAAAATGAAAGACGTTGTGATGGAAAGGGCAAACCCACTCATCAGACAGGCACTTGATAAGGAGAAGACAGTGGTAATCTCAGGCATAAGCGAATCCCAGGAGCCAACATGGCAGGGGAGACTTGAAGAAAATAAAGCTAGGGTTGTAGACCTGATAAGAAAGCTTGGAGTAGTTTGTGGTCCTGAGGATATTGTAAACATACACCAACTAGGTAAATATTCGAGGGAAGGAAAGCCGAGACCAACAAAAGTAACCTTTGAGAGAGGGGAAACATGTAGGGAAATATTGTTGAGAAAAAAAGTCTAAAAGACCTTCAAGAATTCAAAGAAGTGTTCATTAGACAATACAGAACACAGGAAGAGATGGGAAAGATCAAAAACTTGTTGCAAGAGGCAAGAAGGTTAAATGAGGAAAGAAATGAAGAACAGAAGAAAAATTTTCATTACAGAGTTCTTCCAGACAAAGGGGAGATAAAGAAGATAATGACAGAAGATCAGGGGATGGGGCCTCATTAAGATTGTTATACACAAATGCTGATGGATTAGCTGGTAAGGCAGTAGAATTAAAAGATAGGATTCACAACAGTAAGGCAGATATAGTAGCAATTACAGAGACTAAGTTGAGTGAGGACATAAACAGTGTCACAGTTTTTCCTAAGGGCTTCAGAATACTAAGGGTTGAAAGATCTGAGAGGACTGGTGGAGGGATAGCACTGCTCATAAGTGAAAGGATTCAAGTTGAAGAAATAAACTTGGCTATAGAAAGTGAGTTCAAGGAATTTCTTGTTGCTCGCATAAATACTGGGTCAGAGAGCATTATAATAACTGTTGTATGCAACCCACCAAGGAACCAAAATAGGCTTGAAGTTTATGAGGAAAGTCATATAGGTACTATTGAAGTCATAAACTCAGTTGTTAACATGGCATGGGAAAAAAGTGTAGAATTTTGATTATGGGAGACTTTAATAATAAAGACATAGATTGGATAAATCTTGACCCACACAGTGGTGAGGACTCATTCGGGGCAAGATTCCTAGATTGCATACAAGGGAATTTCCTACACCAACATGTAATGGAACCAACAAGGGCCAGGGGTGGGGATGAGCCATCACTACTTGATCTAGTGTTCACAGATAATGTGTTGGATATTGAAAAAATTGAGTATGAACCACCAATTGGA
>JAXCGZ010017172.1:35000-37500 GCA_037179515.1 Halocaridina rubra | reverse complement strand
ATATTAAAGCAGCGGTTCTGAACCTTCTTCGCGTAATTCACGCATTCTAACAATTTTCTCATTCAGATTTGTCCTCTTTCCTGATATAGGCTATGCATCAACATTTAAGCAAACACACACTCAATGTTCCGGGTTTACGTCACGGACTCCCTTTTCTACTAAGAGCTAGGGCGGTTGCCTTCTTGCGAAGAACTTGTTTTGGCATATGTAATCGTTACCCTGAGTGCATGTCCTTGCTAACCTCAGACCGTGACGGGGCGCGAACCCTCGACCTGATGCCTCAGAGTCGCAGACTCTACCGCTTGAGCCACGGTGACTACAAGCAAACAAACACTCAATACCTAACTTTATATTCCAGGATATAATGCTACTAATTACCGCAGATATAAAGAAGCAGATTAAAAGAGTGGAAAAAGAAACTTATAAGGAAAAGTGAGAGAAAGCTCTCTCTCTCTCTCTCTCTCTCTCTCTCTCTCTCTCTCTCTCTCTCTCTCTCTCTCTCTCTCTCTCTCTCTCTCTCTCTCTCTCTCTCTCTCTCTCTCTCTCTCTCCAGTAAATATAGCGAGTAACATAAAAGCCTTGTTATACATTTTATTCTGAAGGGCATTTGCCTGGAATCGAAAAAAAAAAAAACGTCAAATTCTGTTGCAAAAACATTTGTCTCGATTTTTTTTTATGTTTCTCATTCCATTGAATGGAAGTATCTGTTTATGCAACACAATAGTATAAAATGTTCTTTGCATATATCTTTTTTTTTTATCTAGTTTGATAATTCTGATCTATTTTATTTATATCAATTGTCAATGTCTTTTATCTACGCCATGTCTTGGTTTCTAGTACATATTTAGTAGAAATTGGCATTTCTCAAGTAAACATCAATATATATATATATATATATATATATATATATATATATATATATATATATATATATATATATATATATATATATATATATATATATATATATATATATATATATATATATATATATATATATATATATATATATATATATATATATATATATATAAACGGAGGTTACGATAATTCATAAATAAATAAGAGTATATAAATACCGCAAACTTAGAACACTTTATTAGTCTATTGCTTTCGATATAATGCTGGCGTCACACATAGCCAAAACTCCCGACCCGTCTCTTAAGACCGCGTTCCGACGGAATCTTCGCTCAATCCTTGAAGATCCGGCAGATTTTTTAGCCGACAGGTGCATTCCTGTGCCTGTCAGAAGTGCGTCCTACGTCCGCGTAAGCAGTCCTATGGATCGTAATTGCAGTCATATGGAGTCGTTTGGACGCGTAATTTAGCGTACGACTGATCGTACGCAAACGTAAGTCTCATTATAGAAAACGGGAAATTTAAATTTTTGACCGTTACGACTGGGCCGACCATGCTCCCGACGCTCCCGACCCATCGTAGGGGAATGTACACTTTCGTAGGGGGTTGTATGCAGTCGGGAGGAATACTGCAATTCCCCCGAAGGAAGGGTATCATGGCAAGAGAGAATGGTTTAAAGGACGACGTTTGTAACTTTAATTTTAGCATTTTATTCCCATATAGATATGTAATTTATTTTAAGTCATTTGTTTTTCACATATTACAATAACTGATCTTAATACATTTCATTTTCATTATTTTATATTGAGAAGATATTAAGTTTAATATTTTACATTTAATAATGTAATAATGTTTCATCTTTGTCATTCACAGAATCCTTCAAATGTAAGGTGTATGTACTGGTAAACGCAAATAAAAAGTTATTTGGCATAGTTATATTTGCCCTTACTTTTCCATTTATATAATTATGTTAGAATTGATCCTAGTGAACAATAAATATATGGAAAAAAAAAAAAAAATATATATATATATATATATATATATATATATATATATATATATATATATATATATATATATATATATATATGGGATATTTGTGAAAGTATAGCCCTGATTTGTATATTTGGCACTTCAGCTACTTATATATATAAGTAAATATATGTTGGCCATGTATGTTAATATATTTCATATATTTTGTTTGACACATTTATGGATTTGATTAATTCATATTTTGATATATTGATTTCACAATATTATATGGGAAATATATGCTCTATTGCATGACCAATGTTAATGGTCATATATAAATATATATTATAGTAAAATGATGATATAAGTAATAAACAGGAAATGAACAGAAAATAATAATATTATTTTTAAGATACAAAAATATATACTGTACAAAAATATATAAATTTCATTATGAGAAAATACACAAGTATGGCAAGACATATCCCCATGTAATAATATAAGTGTACTGAAAAAATTACATATGAGAATACTCAAATAAAAAACCAATTGACTACATATTCCTATGTAAACAAATGTAAAAGGCACTGGAATGGGGAACCACATCAAAATACAACAGCAAAAAATGAAATTTAACAACACTGTCACTGCAAGAACACATGAGGGAAAA
>JAXCGZ010017172.1:25000-30000 GCA_037179515.1 Halocaridina rubra | reverse complement strand
ATATTGTTAGTTAGCTAGACACACAAATGGATTTCATAAACGCATCTGACGCGGTTCTGTGTAAGGTTAGGATTCTGTACGGGATCCCAGGCCCGATTTCTTAAACAGTGTAAACCTAGGATACCCTATTGTTAGTTAGCTAGACACACAAATGGATTTCATAAACGCATCTGACGCGGTTCTGTGTATGCCTAGGATCCCGTATGGGATCTTAGCCATACACAGAACCGCGTCAGATGCGTTTATGAAATCCATTTGTGGGTGTCTAGCTAACTAACAATAGGGTATTCTAGGTTTACACTGGTTAAGAAATCGGGTCAAACTCTGCCTTGGCTAAGCAGTAATATCAGAGTTGTTAAAGACTTATTATCATGCACCTATTCCCCTCCCCCCCTTCTCCTACTCTGCATAATATAAAATGCAAATAAAAAACTTCCTGTTCATTAATGCCTCTGCAACCAAACAGATCATCCATCGGGAGCTACTCTTGTTTAATGAACCATTTGAGAATTATCATATCATTGACTCTTATTATGATAATGGAGCCTTGTTGTCAAATGGGATACTAGCAATTATAATTCAATTAATAACTACTTAATAATTCAATTAATAGCTACTGAATAATTCACTATTTATTTATATATGATTAAGGCTTTAGTTCAGTATATTGAATTCGTGGCAGGAACACAGGTTTGAGAATGATAAGTATTTATTCTTTCTTTTATCATTGTTCTGGTTTTACGTCACGGACTCTCTTTTCTGCCGAGGGCTAGGACGGTTGCCTTCTTGTGAAGAACTTGTTTTGGCAGTGTAATCGTTACCCTGAGTGCATTCCCTTGCTAACCTCAGACCGTGACGGGGCGCGAATCCTCGACCTGACGCCTCAGAGTCGCGGACGCTACCGCTTGAGCCACGGTGACTGACTCTTTCTTTTATCATTATACCTTTAAATATCAGCTGTTTGTGTCCATATGATTGAATAATGCATGTGAAATGATTAATTTATTATCATTTAGATAGAAGAAGTAATTTGGATTATTTTTTATATTGAAAGGTCTTATAGACTCTGAGTAAAGAATATGGCATTTTAAATATCAAATAGTAAGAAAAGAAACTCTTTCTATCACAAATTAAGCATTCAAATCTGTATTTCTATTATGGTCAAAGCAACGAGAAGCTTAAAGATTTGTGTTAATATATAAATGAAAACATTCCTAGAAGTAAACAGTTAGAACCTTAGGGTAAGACCGTACTGAAACGAAATATGCTTAGGCCCTTAGCCCTAAGCAACCCTCTACCCGATTTTTATTTACCCCCTAACCCTTAGGGGGTAAAGAAAATAGGATAGTGGGTTGTTTAACGGGCCAGTGGCAAGGACTCACTCGTGTTATTTACTACGAGTAACCAAACTGGCTGCTGCCGCGGGAAATTCAGACTGAGATTTGAGCTTTTCAGTGTTCTGGCTTTACGTCACGGACTCCCTTTTCAACCAAGGGCTAGGACGGTTGCCTTCTTGCGAAGGACTTGTTTTGGCAGATGTAATCGTTACCCTGAGTGCATGCCCTTGCTAACTTCAGACCGTGACAGGACGCGACCCCTCGACCTGACGCCTCAGTCGCGGGCGCTACCGCTTGAGCCATGGTGACTACTAGAATTTAAAGAAATGAAAGTAATTCATATGGGAAAATGATATCTAAATTGTGGAATTAATTTTGACTTGCACTATAAAAAATAATGAGGAATTCTCAGTCAAGTAATGCATTATCAAAACTAATGTTTGAACATTGATTCTCAGACATGAAGAAATTTTAAGTGATTTAGAAGACACCATGTTGATAATAAGATTACATATAGCTTTTGTTATGAAAATTATTATAAAATTTTCACTTAACGTGACACCTACTTTTCGCAGCTATATTCGAATCATAATTTAAGGTTCTCCTAAAGTGCCACCAGTACAAAAAACTGAATCGATCAATTCTCTCGACTTATCCCGCTAGGGGACGCTACTGCATAACAATCGTTTACGTGTCACCATATCATCATTATTATTATTATTATTAATATTACTATTGATATTATATTTATTATTATTATTATTATTAGTAGTAGTAGTAGTAGTAAAATTTTTCTTGTTTCATAATAGCAGATGGGATACGGATTAATTAATGGTGTGCAATTCTTCCTTCATATTGAAGTTGATAAATCTCCGAGTATATTCCATTCGCATATAGACTGAATCGAAATACTGATGTTTTGCCTTTTTAATCATCACTTTATATGGCTAATTTTTTTCTTGCTCTGTGGCATTGCTGCCTATAAAATGCTTATATTTTTTAGTTAAAATATAACGAGTGTATACCAAAAGAAAATATTTTATATTCTAAGGTCGAAAACATTTATATAATTGACGATGAAGTGATGATTTTTTTTATTTTATTTTATTTTTTTTTTGCTTAAAAATTGTCGATTTTTTTTATTTTATTCATTCAAATTCTTTCTTCTTCAGGTGAATTACCATCTCATCTATTTTTTATTCTATATTTTCGTATTCTATGACAGTCCTGTTGTACTCATACATACATACATACATACATACATACATACAAACATACATACATACATACATACATACATACATACATACATGCATGCATACATGCATGCATGCATACATACATGCATGCATGCATACATACATACATACATACATACATACATACATACATACATACATACATACATACATACATTCATACATTCATACATACATACATACATACATACATACATATATAACAGATTTTCTCATATTCATAATATTATGTTAGTGTTTCTCACTAACCTATTGGAGAGATTATCGTGTCGGTATTGGCTCAGGATTTTACAGTTTGATGATCTTGCTGATACCTACTCTCCACTGATCAGGTCTTCGGTCCGGCAACGAATTGACATTATTCGCTCCTCAGTGGCTGGATTTCTGTCTCATCTCTCCTGTAATCACATTCACATATACGCTTGACATCATTCCACCTTGTAAGGGGGGTGGCCGAGCCAAGAAACACGCATTCACCACAATCCAAACATACCTCAATCAATCCTCTTAGCTCCTTGGGATAAAGGGTTGCCACATTTCCCCCTCTTCCACCCTGCTTGGGTCATCCACAAGGTATGCGGGCAAGGATGTTCTATAATGAGACCCGACATCCGCAGCTGCTTTACCCGCTTTCATCACATGGCAACTCCCTTCACACCGTCCATCACAATTCACTGAGCCAGCAGGTGCGAGAAATCCCTTTGACCCGTGTCACCTATACACAATCTTCCTCCACGCTTTACCATCTTTTGCATGCTCTCTTCCCTGCTCCACTACCATTCCACATGCACTCAGTACCCTTTTCACGCCATCCATCCATCTCATTCTAGGTCCTCCTCTTGACATAACTCCAATCACTATTGCACTCCACACTCTTTTCACTATTCGTTCAACACTCATCCTTTCCATGTGTCCAAACCAACTTCACACTTTTTGATCTAACCTATCAGACAGCTTCCTTTCAACTCCAGTTCTCTGCCTGACATTTTCATTTCTTACTCTATCTATTTTAGTTTTACCAATTATACTTCTCAAATACCTCATCTCCAATACATTCAACTTATTCCTTTCATCTTCTCTTGCATTCAGAGTCTCTGCTCCATACAATGCTGTCGGCACAATCACACATTCATATATCCTTCTCTTTGCATTCATTCCCAAATATCTCTTTCTCATTACACTTTTCAACCCACCTGTATTCATCATCAGCTATTTTTCTTTACAAAACCGTCTACAAAGACTTTTTTTCAAAATTCTTCCCCAGCAGCTTTTTCTCACGTTCATTTGGGATCGCACTTTCCCACTAGCCTCTTGGATACTTGTAGTTTTTGTTGTTTGATTTTTACAACAATCTACCATATCTGACACCAATCCTCTTCCCTTATTTGGCTTGGAACAGGCACCGAGATGAACTGGCTCGCTTCCCCGGGAGCTGAATATCTAACTCGTGTCTTTCTGTATCACGTTTCTTTGCCTTCCAAGATATACCTGCTGCATACACTTCTTATTATACTGCGTTTAGTGAATTATATAAGAACAGTTTTACTGAGCTCAGTTGCATTCAAGGGAGAAGGCACTTCAATTCCCCCATTACCGTCCGGATGTTCTTCTCGGAACTTCCATTCTTAAACACCAGAGATTATTATACAAACATATCTCAATTTCTTTCATTGCTTATTGTTTTGAGTTTATTTTATGGGCTCGCTAACTCGCGTGCAAGATGAGCTTTAATTTAACTGCAGTGGCGGAGAATTAGGAAATAAAATGAGAGGAGGAAAATATATTAAATAAAAAAAGGGTAACATGAACTATCCGTGCTGGACAAGAACGAGAAGTATATTAAAGGCAATATGAAATTTAATGTTTTTATATCTTAAGCCTATCTGCTGCGAACCTCTGGAAAGTTCTGTACAGTCGATACTATAGTCGTGGATGAAACTTTGAACATTGTAAATGAAAATGAGTTATACATCTTTGTAACTGCCGGCAGCAAGGGCAGACTCAGCCCAACTTATCTCACCGCGGCCCGTCTACACTTCCTCCCTACATCCTTCTATCACTTTACCATTTCCATCCACCCACGGCTTGATATATATATATATATATATTATATATATATATATATATATATATATATATATATATATATGTTCCGGTTTTACGTCACGGACTCCCTTTTCAACCAAGGACTGGGACGGTTGCCTTCTTCCGAAGGACTTGTTTTGGCAGATGTAATCGTTACCCTGAGTGCATGCCCTTTGCTAACCTCGGACCGTGACGGGGCGCGAACCCTCGACCAGACGCCTCAGAGTAGCGGACGCTACCGATTTTGCCACGGTGACTAATATATATATATATATATATATATATATATATATATATATATATATATATATATATATAT
>JAXCGZ010017172.1:12500-20000 GCA_037179515.1 Halocaridina rubra | reverse complement strand
TTGAATAGTTTGAAATTCTCGGTGAAGGTGGTCTCAGCCAATCAAGGGAGTGGAATAATTATCATGTTTCCTTTTGAAATTACTTTTATTAGCGTTAGGTAATAACGCTAATTTAGGTAATATCCCAAATTACTGAAATAAATAAAAGTGCTGACGTTGCCATTATAAAGCGCATTTTTTTTCTAATTCTTATTTAAGATTAAGTTAAATAAATAAAAAATTCTTATGTTGTTAACCAAAACAATAATTTAATCAGCTTTAAGCCTAATAAGAGATTAATGACTTATAGCCAGACATAAAATAAATATAAATAGATAAAAAAAATAGATAGCAATTGACATTTACGATTTCTAAGAAGTAGATTTTGTCGTCCTTCTCATCTAAAAATAGATAAGAATAAACAAGGAAACAAAATAAACAAAGTAAGATATCCACATCACAATACCAAGCAACTCACTAGAAAAACTGGGGCTGAAAATATGGTGTACAGAGACCAATAAACTCTGGAACTCGAGGAGCCTCTATTATTCCCTCGGCTTTTGATAGAACAGAAGCTATAGAAAAAATAAGCATTATGCTTCATGAAGCTTTATTCTGAACATACAGAAAAAGTTCTTATCTTTCCTGAAGGAAATTATAGTTTCTGTTGATTTGTGGTTATTGTTGCTAAGTCAGCTATGTGGAAATAATAATAATAATAATAATAATAATAATAATAATAATAATAATAATAATAATAATGATAGCGATAACGATCACGATAACAACAATACTACTACTACTACTACTACTACTACTGCTACTAATAATAATAATAATAATAATAATAATAATAATAATAATAATAATAATAATAATAATAATAATTACAATAATAACAACAATAATAATAATAATAATAGTAGTAGTAATAAAAATAATAATAATAATAATAATAATAATAATAATAATAATAATAATAATAATAATAATAATAATAATAATGAGAATGATAATAATGACGACGATGATGATGATGATGATGAAAGAAAAATCCATAATAATATATAGAGTTAAATATATGAAGTAAAAGCACTTTTTCTGTTTACTTCTTCACTTTATATATATATATATATATATATATATATATATATATATATATATATATATATATATATATATATATATATATATATATATATATATATATATATATATATATATATATATATATATATATAACTTTCACTTTTCATATTCTCCACTTCCATTCATATATATCATGTACTTTTTCATATACAGTACATAAGATTTAATTTCACATAACAATATGTAACATAAATACACAAAATATACACGAAAATCTTTCAGAAATTTACCACACAATTCAGTCTTCAAAATATTATGTTTTATTTTAAAGCGAAATGGTTATTGCATTCCCCAGAAATCCAGTTGAAATGACTGCATTGTCAATTATTCCCAAGTTTGTTTGTTAATGGTGTATAAAAGGGCATAAATAACACTATGATGTTGGGTATAAAATATGTATTTAATCATACAACAGTTAATATGTAGGAATAGAGCCTACGACACATGTGCCAATCCTTCACTGCCATAAGATATGAAGAACTTTACCACTGAAGGTCAAAAAGACTAAGGCACTATCTCTTTTTACAGATTGAACAGGGTTTGAACACACTTCTGAGTGTCAGTGTGTGTTCATTCCCTGCTTTGACAGATTTCTTAGAGTATCAGTGGAGAGTTCGGTAGCAAGATGATGGATTGCTAAATGTACTCTCCCTAGCCCTTGGTAGAAAAGGGAGTCCGTGACGTAAGACCGGAACACTTGTACGTTCGATTTTTTCCAACGGCTGTTATTTGTTATAAATTATGTTGCATACCCTACATCACAGTAGTATTTATGCAATTTCATATGCCATAAACACGATATCAACTGGACATATGTGACACTGAAGTCAGTTTATTTGATATTTTTAAGGAAATGAAGAAGTCATTTCTTTATTAAATGAGGCGTGATATTTGGACGAAAATATTCCACCAGATCCTCTTATATTCTCTCTCTCTCTCTCTCTCTCTCTCTCTCTCTCTCTCTCTCTCTCTCTCTCTCTCTCTCTCTCTCTCTCTCTCTCTCTCTCTCTCTCTCTCTCTCTCTCTCTCTCTCTCTCTCTTTTTTTATTGGAGTTGCTTCTATAATAAGTAACTGTGATATAAAACTCAATGGAGCAAATGAAATAATGATATCTAGTCTATCTACCTTGGTTGTTTCCCCCAATTGGGGGGGTAGCCGACATAAAAAAAAAGAAGAAAGAAACGAAGAAACAATAAGGGGATTACTTTGCTCTATGGGCAATGACGAGGGAGCTAGCGACCGTTCAAATTGCACTGCTGGAGTGCCACAGCCCATCCTCCCGGCTAATAATGATATTAATTACAAATTAATAGATTATGTTAATTGAGCATTGGTAAGATAATTAAATAGATATTGCAATAAATTATATAATATAAAGAGATTTCATTTTTGCTTTGAAGAAAGTTAGTTACATTATATTAATTCTAATTATACTAGAGGTCATGACCATAATTATCAGTTAATATTTTATATTAATATGATTTAATCCTATTATCATAATTAATGCATATTAAGTAAAAAGTCGATTTTACGTCACGGATTCCCTTTTCTACCAAGGGCTAGGACGGTTGCCTTCTTGCGAAGGACTCGCATTAGCAAATGTAATCGTTACCCTGAGTGAATGCCCTTGCCAACCTCAGACCATGGCGGGGCACAAACCCTCGACCTGCCGCCTCAGAGTCGCAGACGCCACCGATTTGCCACGGTGACTACAATGCATATTCAGTTTACTGGCAGGTTACTGTTGTGGCTGGTCACCACACTTGGGGTTGGGGCTTGCCTCGGCTGACGAATACCCATTGCATAATGGAAATCAAGGTTTATTATTATTATTATTATTATTATTATTATTATTATTATTATTATTATTATTATTATTATTATTATTATTATTATTATTATTATTATTATTATTATTATTATTACAATCATGATAAGTTTACCGATGTTGATCTACATCCTATAACTGTGATATATTATCAATCGATCTTCATATGAGAATTCAGGCGTTTAATAATTTCGGACAATTTAAGACCAAAATTATTCATGTGAATTATATTTATTGCAAATTCAGCAGATATCATCAATACTTATTCTTTTTTTTTTCTCTGCTTTTCCGTAATTTTGTACTAAACTCTAAAACATCACCATAAACCATAAACATGATTAGTTTTGGTTGAATTGATGAGTAAATTTTTCCTATAGGAAATATTTACTCATCAATTAAGCCAAAACTAATCACGTTTATGGTTTATTGTAATGTTTTAGATTTTAGTACAAACTTACGGAAAAACAGAAAAAAAAAATAAGAATAAGTATTGATGATATCTGCTGAATTTGCAATAAATATAATTCATACGAAGAATGTTGACCTTGAATGCATACATGCATTAAATTTCTTACTCTTGAATATCTTTACGGATAAATCTGTATCTGTTTCTTCACTGATACAAATACAGCTTAATTGTATCTGCAGCGGGTAATAACAATTTGCATTTTTCTGTTAACTAGTAATTATCTTAGAAGTCATGAACACATCAATGCATAGATATATTAAGGCTATTGTTGTTCGAGTTTTACGTCACGGACTCCCTTTTCTACCAAGGGCTAGGACGGTTGCCTCCTTGCGAAGGACTTGTTTTGGCAGATGTAATCGTTACCCTAAGTACATGCCCTTGCTAACCTCAGACCGTGACGGGGAGCGAACCCTCGACCTGAGGCTATAATATCTTTAATTACTACTTCTTACATTGGATACTCCTGCTCATAAATTCTATTTGTAGTACTCTTTTGTAAATGGACCATTATAACTTCCTTATAATCTCATAATATAATCATACTATTGTGCTTCTTCCATTAGCTTTTCCCCATGTTCATATAGGGTCGCTGTTTCTCATTAGCTCTTTTGGAGATTGGTGGTTGTTTTAATTTTATTTTTTTTAGCCGGTCACACAACCTGACACCGCCCTCTCCAATGATAAGAAACAGGAACCTGTATCAAGCTGGGCTTTCTTGCTCCAATATGGCAGGTTTTAGCTATACATTTAATAGCCTAATGCACTTTACACCAATTCTCTTCGCTGATCCAGGCTAGGAACTGGCACTGAGTTGATCTGCTTGCTCCCCTAAAGTATGATTTATCTTCAAACATTACGGTAGAATGCCCTTCCTGGCAGCTATTATCTACATTTATCTGGGTTGGTCTAGACACCGAATTGAGCACAACTGGAGCCTGGATGTAGCTCTTCCCCCTGAGGGAGGGGGTTAAGAATACTTCCTCCGTATTCCCCTGCGTGTCGTAAAAGTAGAATAAATGGGGCGGAGCGAGGGGGCTGGGAATCCTCTCCACTGTATTTACTTCCCACAAAAAGTCAAAGTATTTTCTTTGACTCACCCACCCCCCTTATAAGGGGAAACATGACTTTGGTATATGGATGGATGGAAGGATGTAGCTCTAAATTTCTAGGCCAGGTACCATTCCTGATATTAATCCTCTCCATTGATCGTGGCTTGGTATCGGCACCGACTTGAGCTGGATTGCTCCACCAGTGGCTGGATATATAATCTGAGACAAGGGTTCTCCTGCCTTAATGAAATGGATCTTCTTAGCCAATTGTATAACGCCTCTCAGTTCTTTGCTTTTTCTGAACAGAGTCATCAATTAAGCCATATGACATTTGCATTTCCTTCTCTCAATGGTGGAAGGGGATGAAAGAAGGGTTGTATGATGTATTAAAAGGGAATGCTACATTTGCCTTATATTTTACTAATCCAATACACAGAGAACGGTTATAGTGATATTTCCAATATTTGTATATGTGTGTGATTACCTAATTGTGATTACCTAATTGTGTTTACGGGAAAGAGCCCAAAGCTCGTATCTTCCCGTCTCCTGATCGGTTCCATTTTTAGACTTAGTGATCCTTATCATACCTGTCCTTAAAACTATGGATTGAGGTAGCATTAACTACCTCCTCGCTTAGCGAATTCCAATTATCAACTACTCTAACACTGAAAAAGTATTTCCTTACATCCTGCAAACAAGTTTTCTTCCGAAGCTTCAAACTATGACCTCTAGTTCTAGAGCCAGCCATATCGAAATATCGATCCCTATCCACTCTATCATAACCATGAAGGAATTTAAAGACTGTCACCATATCCCCCCTTACTCTTCTAGCTTCGAGTGATGGCAAGTCTAATTCCCTCAGCCTCTCATCATAACCGAGATTGCGTATTTCTGGCACCAGTTTCGTGGCATGTCTTTGAACTTTTTCAAGCTTAGCTATGTGCTTTTTCAAGTGCGGATTCCAAAAGGGGGCTGCATGTATATATATATATATATATATATATATATATATATATATATATATATATATATATATATATATATATATATATATATATATATATATATATATATATATATATATATATATATATATATAAATATATATCCAGATAAGCACATTACATATGTGAAAACATGAATAATTTTCTTTACCCCGACCGGGACTCGAACCTAGGACTTATGATTACTAAGTCAAGGCGCTACCACTACACCACAGAAGGTTAAAAGGAATCCAACCTTATAGCTTATATCTGCTATACTTAGGAATGAACGCATTCTAACTGAAGGCCACTATGTTCATATTACAGATTCCCCAACCTCACTCGTGGCTTCATTTTAGCATTTAATTCAATTCCCAATCTCATTCGGGCCAGGAAATAACCAGATAAGCACATTACATATGTGAAAACATGAATAATTTTCTTTACCCCGACCGGGACTCGAACCTAGGACTTATGATTACTAAGTCAAGGCGCTACCACTACACCACAGAAGGTTAAAAGGAATCCAACCTTATAGCTTATATCTGCTATACTTAGGAATGAACGCATTCTAACTGAAGGCCACTATGTTCATATTACAGATTCCCCAACCTCACTCGTGGCTTCATTTTAGCATTTAATTAAATTCCCAATCTCATTCGGGCCAGGAAATAACCAGATAAGCACATTACATATGTGAAAACATGAATAATTTTCTTTACCCCGACCGGGACTCGAACCTAGGACTTATGATTACTAAGTCAAGGCGCTACCACTACACCACAGAAGGTTAAAAGGAATCCAACCTTATAGCTTATATCTGCTATACTTAGGAATGAACGCATTCTAACTGAAGGCCACTATGTTCATATTACAGATTCCCCAACCTCACTCGTGGCTTCATTTTAGCATTTAATTCAATTCCCAATCTCATTCGGGCCAGGAAATAACCAGATAAGCACATTACATATGTGAAAACATGAATAATTTTCTTTACCCCGACCGGGACTCGAACCTAGGACTTATGATTACTAAGTCAAGGCGCTACCACTACACCACAGAAGGTTAAAAGGAATCCAACCTTATAGCTTATATCTGCTATACTTAGGAATGAACGCATTCTAACTGAAGGCCACTATGTTCATATTACAGATTCCCCAACCTCACTCGTGGCTTCATTTTAGCATTTAATTCAATTCCCAATCTCATTCGGGCCAGGAAATAACCAGATAAGCACATTACATATGTGAAAACATGAATAATTTTCTTTACCCCGACCGGGACTCGAACCTAGGACTTATGATTACTAAGTCAAGGCGCTACCACTACACCACAGAAGGTTAAAAGGAATCCAACCTTATAGCTTATATCTGCTATACTTAGGAATGAACGCATTCTAACTGAAGGCCACTATGTTCATATTACAGATTCCCCAACCTCACTCGTGGCTTCATTTTAGCATTTAATTCAATTCCCAATCTCATTCGGGCCAGGAAATAACCAGATAAGCATATTACATATGTGAAAACATGAATAATTTTCTTTACCCCGACCGGGACTCGAACCTAGGACTTATGATTACTAAGTCAAGGCGCTACCACTACACCACAGAAGGTTAAAAGGAATCCAACCTTATAGCTTATATCTGCTATACTTAGGAATGAACGCATTCTAACTGAAGGCCACTATGTTCATATTACAGATTCCCCAACCTCACTCGTGGCTTCATTTTAGCATTTAATTCAATTCCCAATCTCATTCGGGCCAGGAAATAACCAGATAAGCACATTACATATGTGAAAACATGAATAATTTTCTTTACCCCGACCGGGACTCGAACCTAGGACTTATGATTACTAAGTCAAGGCGCTACCACTACACCACAGAAGGTTAAAAGGAATCCAACCTTATAGCTTATATCTGCTATACTTAGGAATGAACGCATTCTAACAGAAGTTCACTATGTTCATATTACAGATTCCCCAACCTCACTCGTGGCTTCATTTTAGCATTTAATTCAATTCCCAATCTCATTCGGGCCA
>JAXCGZ010017172.1:5000-7500 GCA_037179515.1 Halocaridina rubra | reverse complement strand
ATTTATTTCACTAATTTAGAATATTATCCTTTCAATAACCTTTCGCGCCCCGTCACGGTCTGAGGTTAGCAAGGGCATTCACTCAGGGTAACGATTACTTCTACCAAAACAAATCCCTCGGAAGAAGGCAGTCATCCTAGTCTTTGGGAGAAAAGAGATTCCATGACGTAAAACCGGAAATCCTTTCAATGATCTAACGCCAATAAAAGTAATTACAAAAGGAAACAAGATAATTATTCCACTCCCTTCATTGGCTGAGACCTCCTTTATAGAGAATTTTAAACTAGTCAACTATATGAAATAGAAATTTAATTTTTTTCATGAACGGGTTTATTTATTCTAAACATCCATCCATATACCAAAGCCATATTCCTCCTTATAAGGAGGGTGGCTGAGTCAAAGACAGTACTTTAACTTTTTGTGGGAATTAAATACATAGGAGGGGTAAACATGCAGATTCAATATAAGGTCTACGAAACGCTCGTAACTCTATGTCTCTCTATAGGTTTAAATTTTTACCCACGGGCACTTAAATTATTCCTTAGAATTATGAATATAGTTAGCGTGTACCATTAAATTATGACATTGTAGTCATCGTAGCTCAAGCGGTAGCGTCCGCGACTCTGAGGCGTCAGATCGAGGGTTCGAGCCCCGTTACGGTCTAAGGTTAGCAAGGGCATGCACTCAGGGTGAGGATTACATCTGCCAAAACAAGTCCTTCGTAAGTAGGCAACCGTCCTAGCCCTTGGTAGAAAAGAGAGACCGTGACGTAAAACTGGAACAACATGAGCATTATATTATGACATTACTTTTCATAATTTTACGAAGCCTTGGTGCTATCCCCTTACTGTATTTTCGTATTTAACTTTATACAATTTTCTATCATATTGATAAAAAACCTTTCTATACTTATAAAGCAGCATGATAATTGTATAGTATACAGGTATTGCATATTTCGTTTTTATGTCGAACGTGTTCGACAACCAAATACCCCGTTCACACGTTCGAACATCACTTCAAACACTTGTCTGTCGAACCGCGTTCGACGAGCCGTTTGACCGTGTAAAACCCCCTTTAAAGTTCAATACAATTGAAGTTTTCTTTGATGAAAAAGGGTTAACCGACCAATTCACCGTCTTTAATGATAATTAAGAGAGTTTTATTTACACCGCTGCCTTATTTTATTTTAATTTTTTGACGCTACCTGTTAAAATCCAAAGATTAATAGTATACTCTCGCATTGCTCCTATTCACAAAGGCCCGATTTCTTAAACAGTGTAAACCTAGGATACCATATTGTTAGTTAGCTAGACACACAAATGGATTTCGTAAACGCATCTGTCGCGTTAGGTGCGTTTATGAGATCCATTTGTGTGTCTAGCTATCTAACAATATGGTATCCTAGGTTTACAGTGTTCAAGAAATCGGGCCTAGGATCCCATACGGGATCCTAGCCATACACAAAACCGCGTCAGGTGCGTTTATGAAATCCATTTGTGTGTCTAGCTAACTAACAATATGGTATCCCAGGTATACACTTCAAGAAATCGGGCCTAGGATCCCGTACGGGATCTTAGGCATACACAGAACCGCGTCAGATGCGTTTATGAAATCCATTTGTGTGTATCTAGCTAACTAACAATATGGTATCCTAGGTTTACACTGTTTAAGAAATCGGGCCTAAGATGTCTGAAATTTTAAGTTTGTGTTTTGTGCAATAGTTGCGTCAACTCTCATGACATTTTTAAATAAAAAAAAAATCTATTTATGTTATTACCCGAGGATTAATTAGCCTTACTAATAAGAAAATGTGGGCTTAATTTTAACCCTGGTATTTTTGGCAATATTTTCGACAGCTCTCGTATTATTTGGACAAGAAAGTAATATTCTTTTGCATTTCTCTTATTATTTTTGTTCCGGTTTTACCTCACGGAATCCCTCTTCAACCAAGGACTAGGACGGTTGCCTTCTTGCGAAGGACTTGTTTTGGCAGATGTAATCCTTACCCTTTGTGCATGCCCTTGTTAACCTCAGACCGTGACGGGGCGCGAACCCTCGACCTGACGCCTTAGAGTCGCGGACGCTACCGCTTGAGCCACGGTGACTACCATTCCTCTCATTTTTTTTAACGTATCTTATTCGCTTGTCATTGGTAGAGTTTTCCGTAGAATACGAGTTTGTAAAGAAATAATATACATGTTTGTACATGTAAACACATAAATAAGAAAAAAAAAAGTAATAAAGAAGTGGCATAACCAAAGAATCGAATATCTCATGAGAAATGAAGTATATAGATTTTGAATAAATAAATAAGAAATAGATTTGTCAGTTAAGTATTTATAATAAATATACATAACATAAAAGCTTTTGAAAATAACTATACAGGTATACGAATAAATACTTGAGTTTCAGCCATTACTAAAATATTGTGTTCTCAAGTGTATATATTAAAAAAATGTGACGTTTAATTCAGGAAGAGTTCATGACATTAGAAAAGAAA
>JAXCGZ010017171.1:110000-113295 GCA_037179515.1 Halocaridina rubra | reverse complement strand
TAAAATCTTCTGTAGAGATTCATAAAACAATTTGATCTCTTTCATTATTTGCATTTCACTTGTGTTATTGTTATTTGATGTTTTCATATTACCTTGTACTAATGTTTGCAATTCTTTTTGAATTTTGGTATATGTTGTGCAAGCTCATATACACCACAATACATAATATACTTACATATTTTTATACATTTTGTACTCTGTACAGACCACGCAATCCCTGTCGGATTTACATAAGCGGCATATGATAACATTCCACTACAAAGCATATTAACATAAACAAATTCTAAACTGCTATGATTAATTTTATAACCCACTAGCATAATTTTTTTCTTATTTTAAACACAGTTCTTACAAAAAAATACATTTACAAAATACAGGAACAATTTAATACTTACCTGCACACTACCAGAAGGTCAAATCTTTCATCTTTTATGACGTTGATAAAGATGAATCACGAACAGAGATCATTGTTTGTAAATCTCTCATCTTTTATGACGTTGATAAAGATGAATCACGAACAGAGATCATTGTTTGTAAATCTCTCATCTTTTATGACGTTGATAAAGATGAATCACGAACAGAGATCATTGTTTGTAAATCTCTCATCTTTTATGACGTTGATAAAGATGAATCACGAACAAAAATCATTGTTTGCAAATCTCTCATCTTTTATGACGTTGATAAAGATGAATCACGAACAAAAATCATTGTTTGCAAATCTCTCATCTTTTATGACGTTGATAAAGATGAATCACGAACAGAGATCATTGTTTGCAAATCTCTCATCTTTTATGACGTTGATAAAGATGAATCACGAACAGAGATCATTGTTTGTAAATCTCTCATCTTTTATGACGTTGATAAAGATGAATCACGAACAGAGATCATTGTTTGCAAATCTCACAACTTTTATGACGTTGATAAAGATGAATCACGAACAAAAATCATTGTTTGCAAATCTCTCATCTTTTATGACGTTGATAAAGATGAATCACGAACAGAGATCATTGTTTGTAAATCATAAGCTAATTCTGATGCAATAAATGTGGTTATCTTAGAAATTGTTTTATTCTTTCTTATACTTTATTATCCGGGCATATAACTTATTAAAATACAAATTTAAAGGTAACATATGAGAACTTGAGTCCCATAGAATATGCAAACACTATTGTTTAAAAAAAGCAATGTAGTCACCGTGGCTTAAGCGGTAGCGTCCGAGATTTTAAAGCGTCAGGTCGAGGGTTTGCTCCCCGCCACGGTATGAGGTTAGCAAGGACATGCACTCAAGGTAACGATTACCTCTGCCAAAGCAAGTCCTTCGCAAGAAGGCAACCATCCTAGCCCTTGGTAGAAAAGGGAGTCCGTGACGTAAAACCGGAACATTGTTTAAAAAGGAATGGTGTCCCTCTGAGGTCACCATAGCCTTATATATGAATTTATTTATTTATTTTTTTATGTTTGTTACACCAGGACGGAAGAAAAAGAAAAAAAAAAAACAACCCTCATCGGGCCTGGGCACGAAGAATACATAAAGAGGAACAAAGATGGAGAGTGTAATGACTTGTCAGATGTGAAGGGATAATGCAGGTTTCAACAAAGTTTTCCTATCTTCACCTCTTCTAACAACCGTTTTCCTGAAGAAAATAAAGATACAAAAAGAGAGGGATTACTGAACCTTCGCCATCTCTTCCTTTAATTCATAACGATTCCCGCATTGCCGATTCCCAGTTTACCGAGACCAATTTGCAGATTCCCAATACTTCCGGTTCACATATTGCAGATTCCTAAATTCCGAATCGTATTCATATCAATATAACTATCAACATTTTATTGCATTAATACTACTTATACATTGTATTAAAGCTAAATATATTTAATTTTAAATGCAATAAAACTTATTTGCAATTTAGAAAATGATAAAAGAGTGTTTTACGTCACGGACTCCCTTTTCTACCAATGGCTAGGATGGTTGCCTTCTTGCGAAGGACATGTTTTGACAGATGTAATCGCTATGTTAAGTGCATGCCCTTATTAACCTCAGACCGTGACGGGGCGCGAACCCTTTACCTGACGCCTCAAAGTCGCGGACGCAACCGCTTGAGCCACGGTGACTACATAATTAAATCCAATTACAAAAGAAAAATTCCTCCAAGTATGGTAGAAACTAATTACTTACAACTGACTGAAATATTTAAACATGAGAAATATTTCACCGGCGGTATCAACAGGATACAACTTAATCAAAGAGGTTTCGAAGAGAAAAAAAAATATCAATGAATGATTAATATAGAGGAAAAAAAGAAATGATCAATGAATGATTAATATCGGTAGTCACCGCGGCTCAAGCGGTAGCGTCCGCGACTCTGAGAGAAATTACCGACTCGCATATCAGTGTAACTATCGACCACCTAACCTAATCTAATCAAATCTAACCTAACCAATCCTAACAAACCTAAACTAACTCAAACCCTACAATCACCTGTGTGAACTATACTTGTGACTTGCGTCTCAAGTCGCAAGTGACACATGGGACATGTCAAGCCACTTCTGTGTGAAAGGTTTAATATATTTCCGGAGGTTCGTTTTCAAATGGGATGCCACGTAGCATGCCACTTGCGACGTGGGATGCCATGTGCGACGTGCCACTTTCGTGTGAAAGCGGCCTTAAGGTCGTAGCATGGATATTAAGGTGTATATTGAGCACGTCTTAGGAGTATGTACTGTTGGTAACACGCATGCTTTTCTTTCTGTTTAGTAATTATTCTCATTACTATTCCAAGGTATAAGAGAGACCGCTTGTCAACTCCATGCAAAGAAACATAATTCTAATGGGACGAAAATACTGGTCCAAGGAACTCCGCCCTCTGGTAATTCAAGGCACTCGTGTGTATGTATGTGTGTGTGTGTGTGTGTGTGTGTGTGTGTGTGTGTGATTACCTAATTGTGATTACCTAATTGTGTTTACGGGAAAGAGCCCAAAGCTCGTATCTTTCCGTCTACTGATTGGTTCCATTTTATACTTAGTGATACTTATCATACCTGTCCTTAAAACTATGGATTGAGATAGCATTAACTACCTCCTCGCTTAGCCAATTTCAATTATCAACTACTCTTACACTGAAAAAGTATTTCCTTATATCCTGCAAAGAAGTTGTCTTACGAAGCTTCAAACTATGAACTCTAGTTCTAGAGCCAGCCATATCAAAATATCGATCCCTATCCACTCTATCATAACCATGAAGGAATTTAAAGACTGTCACCATATCCCCCCTCACTCTTCTAGCTTCGAGTGATG
>JAXCGZ010017171.1:67500-105000 GCA_037179515.1 Halocaridina rubra | reverse complement strand
AGACGGTGCCTTCCTTCTGAGGCCTTTGGCTTTAACAGTGCGACCGTTACCTTGAGAATGCCTTTTCTAACCTCAGCCAGTAGTAAGTCTCGAATCTATGACCTAGCGAATAAAAATTGCATGCGGTACCTACCTGGCTACATTAGCTACACACACACACACACACACACACACACACACACACACACACACACACACACACACATATGTGTGTGTGTGTGATTACCTAATTGTGATTACCTAATTGTGTTTACGGGAAAGAGCCCAAAGCTCGTATCTTCCCGTCTCCTGATCGCTTCCATTTTTAGACTTAGTGATACTTATCGTACCTGTCCTTAAAACTATGGATTGAGATAGCATTAACTACCTCCTCGCTTAGCCAATTCCAATTATCAACTACTCTTACACTGAAAAAGTATTTCCTTACATCCTGCAAACAAGTTTTCTTACGGAGCTTCAAACTATAACCTCTAGTTCTAGAGCCAGCCATATCGAAATATCGATCCCTATCCACTCTATCATAACCATGAAGGAATTTAAAGACTGTCACCATATCCCCCCTTACTCTTCTAGCTTCGAGTGATGGCAAGTCTAATTCCCTCAGCCTCTCATCATAACCGAGATTGCGTATTTCTGGCACCAGTTTCGTGGCATGTCTTTGAACTTTTTCAAGCTTAGCTATGTGCTTTTTCAAGTGCGGATTCCAAAAGGGGGCTGCATATTCGAGTTTTGGCCTCACATAGGTTACATAAATATTTCTGAACATTTCCTTGTCCATGTGCCTGAAGGCTACCCTTACATTTGATAAGAATGCATATGCTGCCCTTACTACGCCATTTATATGTATTTCTGGAGACAAATCTGCCAGTATGTTTACTCCTAGATCTCTCTCATTTTCTGTCTCTTGAAGTTGTACTCCAGCCACTGAGTAGTCAAGCTTGGGCCTTCTTGCACTTGTACCCATTCTCATTACCTTACATTTTGAGGTATTGAATTTCATTAGCCACTTTTCTGACCACTCATGCAGATTATTTAGATCCTCCTGAAGTTCTCTACCATTGTTCTCGTTTTTTACTTTCTTCACAATCTTAGCATCATCTGCAAACATATTCATGAATGAATTTACAGACTCTGGTAGGTCATTTACATATACAAGGAACAAAAGTGGCCCTAAAACTGAACCCTGTGGAACTCCACTACTAACTCTTCTCCATTCAGACACTGAGTGTCTTACTCTAACCCTCTGTTCCTTTCCTGTGTGTGTGTGATTACCTAATTGTGATTACCTAATTGTGTTTACGGGAAAGAGCCCAAAGCTCGTATCTTCCCGTCTCCTGATCGGTTCCATTTTTAGACTTAGTGATACTTATCATACCTGTCCTTAAAACTATGGATTGAGGTAGCATTAACTACCTCCTCGCTTAGCGAATTCCAATTATCAACTACTCTTACACTGAAAAAGTATTTCCTTACATCCTGCAAACAAGTTTTCTTCCGAAGCTTCAAACTATGACCTCTAGTTCTAGAGCCAGCCATATCGAAATATCGATCCCTATCCACTCTATCATAACCATGAAGGAATTTAAAGACTGTCACAAACTCCCTTTTTAATGAAGGGATAAGACGGTGCCTTCCTTCTGAGGCCTTTGGCTTTAACAGTGCGACCGTTACCTTGAGAATGCCTTTTCTAACCTCAGCCAGTAGTAAGTCTCGAATCTATGACCTAGCGAATAAAAATTGCATGCGGTACCTACCTGGCTACATTAGCTACACACACACACACACACACACACACACACACACACACACACACACACACACACACACACACACACACACACACACACACACACACACACACACACACACACACACACCCCACAATTAGGTAATCACACACACACACCGTTTACCTGATCCTGTGGTTCTATATATTGTTAAAATCAGTATCCTTCCCATTTATATTAACTTGTTAGTTAGTTTGATACACGAAATAATTGAATAATAATAAAAAAAAAATATCCACCTGTCAACAGTACTGAGTTAAGTTGCCAAGTAGTACAGCTGTCTTATTTTCTTCATTTTTTTTGCTTTTCTTTTAGCTTTCTCTTTTACTCTTTTTTTATTTTGTATATATATTGAGTTAAATGTAAAGTCTAATCCTGTGATAACATATCTTGGTTAGCAAGTGAGTTTATCAGTTAGGAAGAATATATAGCAGAAACAGGTGGGTGCCACCTCAGACACAAATTCGAATTTCCCTTCAGGATTGACTTTTGTTTTTCTTTTTCTTTTTATCCTTAAATTACCATGGTCAAGTTTTTAAGTTAAGATGTGTGTTACCAGAAAAGAGATAAACCGAGTCACTAAATAGCACTTATATGGAGATATAAAAATTCTGTGTGAAGCTTACTTAAAAGTTTTTCTATTTTTTTTTTCCTCTTTCTCGTCTTCTTTCTGTATTCTGTGAGAGGGAGAACGCAAAAATGAAGCCATCTCTGTCCCAAACCTCTCAATCCATGGGTCGGTAGGAGGGGTAGCCATTAGGGGACTTAAACAGAAAATCAAGAATTTAGAGGCAATGGTTATAAGCCTTGATGATAAAATTCGGAATATGGATGGAGAAATGAAAGAGAATGAAACACTCAGAGAGCAAATAAGATCTTTGGAGGAAGCAAATAAAGCACAAGGGCAGGAGAGAAAGGAACTAGAAAAAAAGAATAAAGAAGCTGGAAGGCGAAAAGAGTCAACTAGAATCTAGAATTTCTAAACAAGAAGATAAAAACAAACAGCTGAATGACAACCTAAAGGAATTAGATGTTAGTTCACTGCTCTCTTCTGAGAGAGACGAGATTGCTGCTTGGAATGTCCAGATTAAGGAAAACATTGAACAGTTCAGAAAAGAGTTCCAGGAGCTGAATATGGAAAATGATGCCATGAAAACTTCCTTTGCTGATGCAGTAAAGGGGAATGTGGCAGTAAAAGAGGCTGTAAAGGTGGTGGCACTGGAAAACATACAAACAGTTGACTATAAAGAGACAGTAATCGAAAAAATGAAAGATGTTGTGATGGAAAGGGCAAACCCACTCATCAGACAGGCACTTGATAAGGAGAAGACAGTGGTAATTTCAGGCATAAGCGAATCCCAGGAGCCAACATGGCAGGGGAGACTTGAAGAAAATAAAGCTAGGGTTGTAGACCTGATAAGAAAGCTTGGAGTAGTTTGTGGTCCTGAGGATATTGTAAACATACACCAACTAGGTAAATATTCGAGGGAAGGAAAGCTGAGACCAACAAAAGTAACCTTTGAGAGAGGGGAAACATGTAGGGAAATATTGTTGAGAAAAAAAAGTCTAAAAGACCTTCAAGAATTCAAAGAAGTGTTCATTAGACGATACAGAACACAGGAAGAGATGGGAAAGATCAAAAACTTGTTGCAAGAGGCAAGAAGGTTAAATGATGAAAGAAATGAAGAAGAGAAGAAAAATTTTTGTTACAGAGTTCTTCCAGACAAAGGGGAGATAAAGAAGATAATGACAGAAGATCAGGGGATGGGGCCTCATTAAGATTGTTATACACAAATGCTGATGGATTAGCTGGTAAGGCAGTAGAATTAAAAGATAGGATTCACAACAGTAAGGCAGATATAGTAGCAATTACAGAGACTAAGTTGAGTGAGGACATAAACAGTGTCACAGTTTTTCCTAAGGGCTTCAGAATACTAAGGGTTGAAAGATCTGAGAGGACTGGTGGAGGGATAGCACTGCTCATAAGTGAAAGGATTCAAGTTGAAGAAATAAACTTGGCTATAGAAAGTGAGTTCAAGGAATTTCTTGTTGCTCGCATAAATACTGGGTCAGAGAACATTATAATAACTGTTGTATACAACCCACCAAGGAACCAAAATAGGCTTGAAATTTATGAGGAAAGTCATATAGGTACTATTGAAGTCATAAACTCAGTTGTTAACATGGCACGGGAAAAAAATGTAGGATTTTGATTATGGGAGACTTTAATCATAAAGAGATAGATTGGATAAATCTTGACCCACACAGTGGTGAGGACTCATTCGGGGCAAGATTCCTAGATTGCGTACAAGGGAATTTCCTACACCAACATGTAATGGAACCAACAAGGGCCAGGGGTGGGGATGAGCCATCACTACTTGATCTAGTGTTCACAGATAATGTGTTGGATATTGAAAATATTGAGTATGAACCACCAATTGGAAAGAGTGACCACTGTGTGTTGTTGATGGAGTATATCATTGAAGATATTCTTCCTGAGAGTAGAGGCACTGAGGACATGAGGAGGAACTATCCAAAAGGAGATTACATCAAAATAAATGAGCTTTTTGCAGTTATTGACTGGAGAACCTTATTTTACAACAAATCTGTACAAGAAATGTATGACATCTTTTGTGAGAAATATGGGAAGATAGTAGATTGCTGCATACCTGTCACCAAAGTAGGTGTAATTCATGCCAGAGAGAAATGGTTCGATAATGGGTGTAAAAGAGCTAAGGAGTGGAGAGACAAATGCTGGAAAAGGCATAGGAGGAGAAAAAACATAAATGCCTGGCAAACCTACAAAAGAGCAAGAAATGACTACCTAAGTAAAAGGAGAGAGGCAGAGAGAGACTATGAGAGGGACATCACCAGGAAGGCTAAAGAAAATCCCAAGCTTTTCCACAGCTTTATCAGAGGAAAACTGAAGGTAAAAGAACAGGTTTTAAGGCTAAAGAGAGCGGATGGAAGCATCACTGAGACGGATGAAGAGATCTGCAAAGAATTGAACAAGGAGTTTCAGACAGTATTTACAGTAGAAAATACCCCACCCCCTCAGATTGCAGTGATAGAAGCTCAAGGGCCAGTATTAGAGAACATCAACCTTACAGCCACAGAGGTATGCAAAGCGCTGATGGATTAAGATGTTCATAAAGCTACAGGTCCCGATGACATATCCCCTCATGTGCTTAAAAAATGCGCAAACACAATATCAATGGCACTAAGTATCATATTTAAGGAGTCACTGGAGTCGGGGGAGATTCCAAGACGCTGGAAACAAGCAAATGTGATACCTATCTTCAAAAAGGGAAGGAGGGATACGGCTCTGAACTATAGACCAGTTTCCTTGACCAGGATAGTTTGCAAACTAATGGAGAAACTACTAAGGAAACATATCTCTCTTCACTTGGAATCCTTCAACTTTTTGTCAGTGAGGTAACATGGCTTCAGAGAAGGTAGATCAACAGTAACAAACTTATTAGAATTTTATGATGAGGTAAGCCAAATCTTACAGGAAAGAGAGGGCTGGGCAGATTGCATATTCCTAGACTTCCAAAAAGCGTTTGACACTGTTCCACATGGGAGACTTATTAGGAAGCTGCAATCAATGGCTAGAATAGGTGGAAATGTTTTGGAATGGATAAAAACTTACTTAGAAGGAAGGGAACAGAGGGTTAGAGTAAGACAATCAGTGTCTGAATGGAGAAGAGTTAGTAGTGGAGTTCCACAGGTTTCAGTTTTAGGGCCACTTTTGTTCCTTGTATATGTAAATGACCTACCAGAGTCTGTAAATTCATTCATGAATATGTTTGCAGATGATGCAAAGATTGTGAAGAAAGTAAAAAACGAGAACAATGGTAGAGAACTTCAAGAGGATCTAAATAATCTGCATGAGTGGTCAGAAAAGTGGCTAATGAAATTCAATACTTCAAAATGTAAGGTAATGAGAATGGGTACAAGTGCAAGAAGGCCCAAGCTTGACTACTCAGTGGCTGGAGTACAACTTCAAGAGACAGAAAATGAGAGAGATCTAGGAGTAAACATACTGGCAGATTTGTCTCCAGAAATACATATAAATGGCATAGTAAGGGCAGCATATGCATTCTTATCAAATGTAAGGGTAGCCTTCAGGCACATGGACAAGGAAATGTTCAGAAATATTTATGTAACCTATGTGAGGCCAAAACTCGAATATGCAGCCCCCTTTTGGAATCCGCACTTGAAAAAGCACATAGCTAAGCTTGAAAAAGTTCAAAGACATGCCACGAAACTGGTGCCAGAAATACGCAATCTCAGTTATGATGAGAGGCTGAGGGAATTAGACTTACCATCACTCAAAGCTAGAAGAGTGAGGGGGGATATGGTGACAGTCTTTAAATTCCTTCATGGTTATGATAGAGTGGATGGGGATCGATATTTTGATATGGCTGGCTCTAGAACTAGAGGTCATAGTTTGAAGCTTCGTAAGAAAACTTCATTGCAGGATGTAAGGAAATAGTTTTTCAGTGTAAGAGTAGTTGATAATTGGAATTGGCTAAGCGAGGAGGTAGTTAATGCTATCTCAATCCATAGTTTTAAGGACAGGTATGATAAGTATCACTAAGTCTAAAATGGAAGCGATCAGGAGACGGGAAGATACGAGCTTTGGGCTCTTTCCCGTAAACACAATTAGGTAATGCCAATTAGGTAATCACACACACACACACCCCTCATGGTTATGATAGAGTGGATAGGGATCGATATTTTGATATGGCTGGCTCTAGAACTAGTGGTCATAGTTTGAAGCTTGGTAAGAAAACTTCTTTGCAGGATGTAAGGAAATACTTTTTCAGTGTAAGAGTAGTTGATAATTGGAACTGGCTAAGCGAGGAGGTAGTTAATGCTATCTCAATCCATAGTTTTAAGGACAGGTATGATAAGTATCACTAAGTATAAAATGGAAGCGATCAGGAGACGGGAAGATACGAGCTTTGGGCTCTTTCCCGTAAACACAATTAGGTAATCACAATTAGGTTATCACACACACACACACACACACACACACACACACACACACACACACACACAAATATATATATATATATATATATTATATTATATACATTCATACATACATACATACACACACACACATACATACATACATACATACATACATACATGCATACATACATACATGCATGCATACATACATACATACTTTGAGGCGTCAGGTCAAGGGTTCGCGCCCCGTCACGGTCTGAGGTTAGCAAGGGCATGCACTCAGGGTAACGATACATCTGCCAAAACAAATCCTTCGCAAGAAGGCAACCGTTCTAGCCCTTAGTAGAAAAGGTAGTACCGTGACGTAAAACCGGAACTGCTCGTAACAATCTACCACCAATTCCATATAATCTCAAAGCATTCCACATAGCCTCTCTAACAACTCTATCATATGCTTTCTCCAGATAAAAAATGCAAAATACACATCCTAACGTTTTGCCAAATACTTCGCACATATCTGCTTAACTATAAAAATTTGATCTGTACATCCTTTACCTCTCCTAAAACCACTCTGTACTTTCGCAATAACATCTGTTTATCCCTAATTCTATTTATCAGTATCCTAACATGCACCTTTCCTACCACACACAGCAAACTTATACCCCTAGAATTGCTGCAATTATATATATCTCCCTTACCTTTGTATAGTGGCATTATACATGCAATTACCCAGCCCACTGGCACCATTGACAACATAAAACATATACTGAACACACTCACCAACCATTCCAATAGAGTTACACCCCCTCTTTCAACATTTCTCCTCTTACACCACCCATTCCAGATGCTTTACCTGATTTTGTTTCATTCAATGCCCTCTTCACCTCATCTCTTGTAATCTCTCTCTCATTCTCCTCTCCCATTACTGGAACTTGAACTCCCCTACTGCTACTATATCTGCCTCTCTATCCTCCTGTACATTCAGCAACTCGTCAAAATATCCAGCACATCGCTCCCTTTTAACAACTGTCCATTCACATCTTTTACTGTCTCTTCCATCCTCGATCCACCCTTCCTGACTCTCTTAGCTTCTTTCCAAAACATATTTTTATTCTTCTTGTAAGACCTATCAAAATCCTGACCCTCATCTAAAATTTTACACCCTCTTCGCTTCATTCACTTTCGGCTTGCTTTCCACATTTTTCTCTATCTTTCATACTGCTCCATACTGTTAACACTGCAGCCATTCCTCAAATGCCCTCTTTCTCTTCCACCCTCATATATTCATATATTCCACCACTCAGTGCCCTTCCTCATGCAACCTCCAACAAACCTCTTTCCACAAACCTCACTTGCATGTCTCACAAAATTCTTTCATCAACCCCCATTCTTCCCCTAACTCTCCAGGTTCTCTGTCTTTCACCCTCTCATAAGCCACTTTCAACCTTTCCTGATACTCCTGCTTTTTCTGTCTTTTTCAAATTTTCCACCTTCACTTCTATCCTCCTACATCCTCCCACACTATTTCCCTAATCTTTCGCTACTACCACTTTTTCTTCAACCAAAAAGTGATCAGATATACCAGCATACATGCACATCTTTCAATCTACCAATCACTCTTTGTTATCAACACAGTCCATCAATGCTCTTTCTATCACTCTACCATTTGCCACTTATATCCATGTATACTTCTTAATCCATTTCTTTTTCAAGAAGGTATTGCCTATTACCAACTCTTGCTCCACACACATATCTAACAGTCTCTCACCACTCATTTTCACCTGGTACCCCATACTATCCAACACCACCCTCTACCTCTTCATCACCCACTCTAGCATTCAAGTCACCCGAAACAACTACCCAGTTCCTTGTACTCAAGACCATCCACACACCTAGTTATCTCATTCCAGAATTCATTCCGCTCTTCCTCAATTCTCTCACAGCCCGGCCCATATGCACTAACAAACGCCCAACGTTCTCTTCCCATCCTAACCCTTACCCACATCAGCCTAGAGGACACTTCTTCCAATTCCACAACCTTATTTAGCATCCATTCACTCAACAATAGTGCCACCCCTTCTCTTGCTCCTCCCCTTTCAACCCCGGACACTTTCCCTGTCACCTCACCAAATGACACTTCTTTTCCTTTTATCTTTCTCACACAGGGCCAATACATCTGTTCCCCTCCTACCAAACATACATCCAATCTCGCACCTTTTGCTCTCTATCGTACTACAACCACGCACATTCAAACACCCCAAAACTAGAGTTTGGGGAGAGGTCAATCTCCAGCAACTCCCTATCCTTTTTCTGCTTAATAATTATAATGTTTTGTTTACCACTGAGTATAATGTATGCAACCCCTGCATCTTTTAAAATTATAAAAGGTACAAAGAAAAAGCTTTTCTGTTATGTTTTTAATTATCTGGATTGGTTTTAAATGCTGGCATGTATATTTATTAAATGTACAGCTTACAATATAAAAGTTATATGTGCAAAGAAATTATTTGGATAATTCAGTCAGACTGAGCATAACCATACCTATCATCTTGTGATCTTTAAATGCAATGGAGTTACATGATATAAAAATCTCTTCCAACAGCAGATTCATCATGTTGTGGATCTAATATTTTATATTAAAGTACTACAAGTACATATCAAACAAAGTCATGGGACCTATTGATGTAGCGAGACTTAAATTATTCAATTTCATTTAAGATTTTAAGTACAAAATTAAAGTTATCTGTATGCCTTATTGTGCTAAAACAAATTTCTTTAAATATACAATATATCACAACACATTATTCATTGAGTAGTATGTTAAAATATTTCAAATCGATACTAAAATTGCAAATGAAATGCATAGCAATGATAAGTATGCATATTAATGACCCCCTGATACATTATACAGTTGTACATTAGCTATGTTGGTTGCATATAGTTTACTTGCAATTTTATCTGAGATTGGGAAAGAGCAAATTCATAAGACTCCCTGGAGCAATATCAAGTGGGTCATATTCTCTAGGTAAATCACTTAAATCATATGGGTCGTTCTTTTGGTCTCGTGAGAGCACTGAAGAAACTTGTGCATATGCACCCGAGCCCTCATAATCCTCGGGTCCAGGACCTTCTTTGTAATTATAAGTATAGCTCTCATATCCATTATCATATGGTTCCTTGTCCTTTTCATAATAGTCATAGTATCCATAAACGTTGTTTCCGGCATAACCTAGATTATCCTTGTATGAGTTTTCGTCAGTTTCTGATAATGGCGTCGCGTCAGACTTGTTAGGATCAGAAAGAAATGTAAATACAACCGGTTTTTCTGTGTATTTTGTCTTATCGATTATGCTGGTTGTTTTATAAGAACTAACCTCTGTATGGGTATATGGGATGTCTATAGGAATAGAAGAAATGCCTGGACTTAGGCTTGATTTTAACCCTGATCCACTTCCGCCTGTAATTGTCTCATACATGTTAATAGAAGTGCTATTAGAAACTTGCGCGGTTGTAATGACTTCTAGTGGGACGTTAGCTGTACTGCTATACTGAGTTTCGGTTCTACTCATGCTTTCTGTCATATTAGCTACAGTATCTGCTAAAGTAGTTCCGTATTTTGACATAACTGTAACGTCAGTTCCCATCATTGCAATAGTTGTGGACGGTTTCGACGTGGTTGAAGAGGTGGTAGAGAATTCGTAATTTCCCGTATTTGTACCGAAACCTATAAAAATGATCGTAGAGTCAAATTCTGGGGTAATTATAGCTGACGTCTGACTTGTACTGAACGATGCCTCTGCTTTATTGTCCATAAGTATGGGATTTTTAGTTTCAGAATGTGAGTGGTATAATGGAAGTTGATTGCTTAATAATTGCTGTAACAATTGTCTCATTTATTGCAAAATCTTCAGGCTTAGTTTCATGAAATCTCAAAGGAGCTCCTTGACTTTTATTTGTCGACAGGTTTTCCTCGGGATAGTCATAACGATTACCATTGCCCATATTTGTTGACATACTTGATAGCTTGTTACTAGAACTGGATGCTGATCCACTGAGCTGCGACATATGGTTGTGTGTTGAAGTTTGTGCTGCTGTACTGTTGGAAGGAGATACGTTTGATTCATGGACTAGAGGCCTTGTGGGTAATAAATTGGTGTGTGATTGTGAATTTGGGTTAGCTGGATACTTTGAAGTTTTTGACTTCAAATAATCAACATACTCTCTCAAGGAGGCCTTAACAACTAGCATTAAGCTTTCTACATCCGTGGCATCAGTGGCAGAGACAAAGTCTAATCTTGACGGGCTACCTGTCCCTCGCGATGCCCACCTCAGAAGATTGACCAAACCAGTCGCCTCATCTGCGTCAAGAATTCCTCTCATCATCTGAAAGATAATTAATGGTTATCACTTGGCACCCCAGTATTTGCTCAAAATAAGTGTTCACAACTGCAGTCTGATGTAACCGCTTCATGGTAGTTAATACAACATTCAGTATCTAACTTAGCATTCTAAGCAAGGAGCCAAGATATTAAGGCAGGAAATTTATATGAGGGGAGATTTTATCGCTTTAACAAAAAATTATGATTGTGTATTAAAGTTCAGCAATTAACCTCTAATCAGTGATATTTAAAGATAATTATAGATGTCAAAAGTTTTTAATATTTAGCCCACTTTAAAAGTGTTAAAAGTTCCAATGCTGAAATTAAATAGCAAACAAGTCAAATCGTAAAATTAAACAAAAAACTAACATGATTAAGAAAGAAAAACTTTACCTCTTTCATAATTCTTATATGGGTGTTAAGTAACTGTGCTACTTTGATTCCTCCACTTATGGCACTGGCTAAGCGACCATCTAGTAGGGCTGCCTCCATGTCTTGAAACTGGCACATGATAATGCCTTCAATAATCCTGCTTGCAAATTTATGAATATTTAGCATACCTTTGGCCTCGACATTAAAACTCTCCTTTAGTAGAGAAGGCAAAAAGTATAGCTCTGAGTGAGACTGCTTGATCGTTTGTGGTACTGTACATGAATCATTCATGAAAGCTTGAATGAAGATAAAGTCTGCAAATGCTGAGTGTAATTTTTCCTCTATCATTTCATCTAAAACTGATACCCTACTTGCATTAATAGGAAGGGGATCAGCTCTTAAGGTAACATTTGAGTCACTTGATGGTGTGATGTCTGTATTTGGCTTTGTCGCAGGTTTTGAAGATGTGGTTTCAGTTCTTGGTGGCGGTGATACAATTTTTAATGATGATGACACTCCCTGAGCAGTAAGAGAATTTTCTTTCTCTGATGCAGACATTTGAGGTTTATGATAGTATTCTTTCTCAGGTTTTATACCCAAAACAAAAGGCTTAGTATCTTTATATGTTTGAGAAATAGCAAGTGCGTTTGCTGAGGATAAAGTTACGATATTTTCCTGTGCATTTTGAAATTGTAAAAGATCTTGAGGAACTTCAGGTTTGAAAGACACTGGTATACTGTTCCTGTCTGGATTATTCATTTGAGCACCTTGAAGAGCAGAAGTGTTGAGGTTTCTGTAAGTCATATCTAGCATATTCATTGATAACCTTAGATACTCAAGCTCCAGTAACATAAGTCTTTCAGCCATGGCAAGGGCCTGCATCTGCTGGGAACTATGCACTTTTGTAAGAGCATTTTCCACGATTTGTGCTGTAGTGATTGGATGTGCCATGCCACTTAATAAACCCATTTGGATGTAACTGGCCATAGCTGAGTTTAGGTTATTTATCTCATTAATTACCTGCGAATTTACCTCTGGCAGCAAAGGAGAGAATGCCAGAGAACCAAGTTCTTTCAGTTGTTCTTGTGGAACCAGTTTACCAAATCCTAGTGGAAGGCTGTTAACATTCAATGAATTTCCTTGGATATATGTTTCACCTTGATTGTAATATGGAGGCTTGAAAATTGAAGGAAAATTATTTGGGATGGGAAGTTGGCTTTCATCAACCATTGGGTTCTTATAGCTACTAGTATTAATCGTTTGAGAGTTAGAATTGAACTGAGATTGTTGTTCATTAAATGCAGTTTTCTGGGACTTAAGTAGTTGATCATTCGTAGCATTTGTGTTTATTTGAGGGCGACGACGATCATCTGAACTTGCATTTTGTATGAATATATTGCCCAAATCATATTTAATTTCCTTTTCTGTAGCGTTCACGTTCTTGGCCGCTGACTCACCCCAGTTATTTGGAGTATCCGATATGTCTGTGTCTCCATTTATTGCTCGAAGAGTTGTTACGGTCACATTCTTAATTTGCCTATTATGTTGTAAGGAAGTCCTTGTGACGTTTTCAGTTGGCATCCATTCCTGAACCTGTTTTCCGCACTTGCAACCAGTAGGTACTCTTATATTTTCTTTTCGCAAGAATCCTCGATGAATGTGATCTTCAATATATAGATCCGTTGCACCCCAGTCCTGCAGTAGAACAATAGATAATTTCTGCACCCAGAAAAAAGGTTTTGCACTACAGTGTAATTTCCTAGTTAAGTGCTCTCTGCAGTGTAAAATAACTTCAACACAAATTCTTTTATTAGTGATAGAATTGTATTCACCTGGGTTAGCTAAAATGCTGCAGTGGTAAAAAGGACGACAGTTTTAATAGATACTTAGGTCGTCCATCTTTTAATTAATAATTACTTTCAAGTTATTTATGATAGTCTTACTTTTAACTGAAATATTTGAAGCTTAACTATACCTGTATGCAACTGGTAATTTCTCTCTGTCCTTTATTCTCCCAAGAACATGACATACTTTGACACATCCTTGCTGTTATTGGTTGTACATAACCCATATATGATTGAAAAACTTGAGTAACTCTTCCTGTGAATTAGAAATTACTTGTTTATTCCACAGAGTTATAAACTTTGAAATATAACAGCTTAATGATTTTATGACATCCAGTTATATAGCATAGTGTTTTTGTAATATATTCATAAGAAGTCATAAATTTTGAAATAATACGACTTAATGATTTTATGACATCCAGTTATATAGCATAGTGTTTTTTGTAATATATTAACACGAAGTTATAAACTTTTGAAATATGACGACTTGATGATTTTATGATATCCAGTTATATAGCATAGTGTATTTTGTAATATATTCACATTATTTTTATAGAAATGCAAATCACAGATTATGTCAACTTTACCTGAAGTAGTTGTTGCCATATCTGGTAATATAAAATCGATTTTCTGCTTACAGCAACAATGAGTATCTATTCTGAAAGAAATTTTTTCAGTAATATATATAAATTACAAGGATATAACATACAAGCGTGCATAACGTGCCTAATAATTTACCATGAATATATTTATATAAGAACTTATTAGGAGGAAGGAACGCATGTGTTTAGTTACAGCAATGAAATATTAGGATCCAGGTGTGCATTTAGTATTAGGATAATGGCACTGCAATATTCTAATTACATTTATGATACTAGTGAAGTCTAATGCATCATATATATGCATTTTGGCACTATGTATGCATTTTGGCACTATGTATGCATTTTGGCACTATGTATGCATTTTGGCACTATTTTTGCATTTTGGCACTATTTTTGCATTTTGGCACTTTTTTGGGATCATGAAAAACAAAAAAATTACTTATTAAAAGATCAGAAACCAGTTAAACCGACGTAAGATTCATACATTCGAGTAAGACTAGCTCCCTACGTGTGGTAAAGAGCTTGTAGAATGTATGTCGAATACATGGAGTGGGATGATGCCTAGTGACCCACTACACAGTGACTCATATATTAATGTCTTTAAATGCACATTTCTATTACAGTAATTATCTATCACTTATAACGTCGGAGTTTACTTAGAAAATATCTTCGTATTGCGTATATCATTTGTTTTGATCAACATTTTCAAAAAAAAAGATAAATATTGAAATTTATATTAGATAATGGATTTCAGCAGAAGTATACATTATATTTCAATACTTCTAAAGATACTTAAACTGAGGCTTCTTAGTACTATAAAACTGCAAAGCCAAAGTAAAATCTATGAGTTACATAAAAACATTGCAAGTTAGTTAATTCTGAGAGGACCGGTTTCTTTTTTCGTTGTTGATACATTCATTAGCAACCCAACCTGTTGTCAGTTGCGACTGTCGGCCTTATATTCTTCTTTCTCTGACGTGCTAATTTAAAAGCATTTGTACTCCAGAATTCTGGCAGTAATGGAGCGGACTTCAAAGGGAGTACTTCTACACATTCTTCATCTGAAATTGTTACAGAGAATGTCATAGCTCATGAGTTAATATTGGACTGTTACCCTCCACTCTAAGATGGCAGGAAAGTCATTAAAGAAAGCAATAGAATATACAAGATCTTCGTCTACATCTTTTCCCACGTATGTGGGGTCGATGAAATAGAATATACAAGATGTACTCGTTAATTTCGTGACCTCAACTGGTCACCTTCTCAAAGTACTTTTAGAAAGTTACCAGTTGAATTAACGAAGTTAATGAGTACTTCATATATTTTTCATGTTGTCACTACCGTACTAGTACAGATTGATATATTATCATTAACAGATATTGGATAGCGTAGATTTCCATTGTGTTTGCTGAATAGTGCAGAAAATGGTTATTTGACCAAGTGTAAATAAAACTTAAAGAACAAAATTCTGATTAATATTTTCACTGATACAATTGTGACCCTGTCAAATACATCATGATTACTGGCGCTCCAGATATATTGTGTACAGTTTTCTGCCTCGTGGATATTAGTAATATATATATATATATATATATATATATATATATATATATATATATATATATATATATATATATATATATATATATATATATATATATATATATATATATATATATATATATATATATCATATTGGAGTACAAAGTGAGTGAGAAAAAGACCCAAGTGGACAAATGTCTAGGGATGCCACCAACCAGAACGCAGTTGACCAAGTGCATACTCATCAAGAGTGTGCGAGAGAGGGGGGGGGGGGGGGGGGAGCGCGCGCGTGAGAGCAGAGAGTGTGAGAATGAGCACGAGCGATGCACGACGTACACACGCACGACACACATACACACACACACACACATATATATATATATATATATATATATATATATATATATATATATATATATATATATATATATACGTATATCATACGCCGTCCCACTACTAGGTATATAGTATATCATCATGACTCACCTGTATCCTGATGAGTTGCCTACCAAATAGTTGTGATGACGAGAGCTATTGATCCAGAGCAGCAAAGCAATGCTCCTGTTGTACTGGTTCTTGAGCGAACATGGCTCAGATACTTTCGTTTCTTCGTCGCAGCTAACGACGATGTAAAGTCTGAAAGAGTCAAATTATGAATTATAAGCTCAACAAATTTTATGCTTATTTGTCATGCCTTTGTACTGTTTTAAGTTTAGTTTTCATAGAATGAACAGGGCTTTCGTGTAGCCTTTTGTAGTTCAAGAGTGCCTACTGTTAAGTGACAACATAATTGTTTCATGAGGTATGACTTTTGTAAAACTTATTTTAATCGTGATATATTGTTTGTTAGGTATTTTATGCTGATGATTGGGGTATATATTTATAACTACGAGTGTTGGCATGACAGATACTCAGTTTTGTTATTAGTTGAAAAACTAAAAATTAGGTTTGAATATATAAGCATGTTTATGATAATTTACTAAAACTATTTGTATATTGTATCAGATTCAAATATTTTTACCCACAAATCGTTTATTTAATTAATTCCATATTTTATTATAGTACTATTCTAGAAATTTGGTCAAGATTTTATAAAATTAGACTTTTCTCTTCAGAACATTCAACAATTAATCATAATAGTCTCCTGCAAGTTCAAGGAATAGTTGTTAAAATTCCTGCTTTATTAAAAGATTAAATATTCATTTCATTGCTAATTTTAGTCTTACGAATAGGCGATTCTTAAACATTTGTTGAAAATCGTGTATAGATAACCAAATTCTGGCAGACCAGTGCAAATGTTATGAAGTTATTAGTATGTCACATAAAAACTTAAATGCCTGGCAAAATTCAATATTCTCATCCAATGTGAAAATGAGACTTGTACAGAGAAAACTAATACATAGGAGTATATATATATAAACTTTATTTCCATTTTACAATGGGTATTCGTCAGCCAGGACAAGCCCCAACCCCCACTGTGATGTCCACCCACAGCAGTTCCTGCCAGTAAACAGCTTAAACTCTCGGTCTTGGACGGGGACCGATCTTTCGACCTCGTGAATGCGAAGCCAGCGCGTTACCACTGTACTAGCAATCCCTTAGGGTTCAATGCAATGTGAAAATGAGACTTTCTACAGAGAAAAGTAATACATAGGAGTAGGACTATCGTTAAGCCCTTAGGGTTCAATGCAATGTGAAAATGAGACTTTAGCCCTTAGGGTTCAATGCAATGTGAAAATGAGACTTCGTACAGAGAAGACTAATACATATTTGTAGGACTGTTGCTAAGCCCTTAGGGATCAATATCAATGAAATATATGAAGGGAGGCTGTAAAAAACTTGCACTAGCTGGATCAGTAACTTATATTAGGTGGCCGCACATTGGTCAACATTCACAACTCTGATAATATGGCGCAGTAACTTGGACTGACAATTGCCATGCAACCAGTTTCATTGTTCATGAAAGCTACAGCACTGAAAGGTCATGAAACTAATTACACAGAGAACACATCTGTTTAACTGCTGTTGAAAAAGTTAAACCTGTATGGAAATGGGCTGGGCATGTGGGAGTTACAAAATTAAAAATAATTTAAAGAGAAAAAATAAGAAAACTATTGACATTGAAGAATTGGGCATAGCTGCTTAGTACACTGCAAAGAGAGGGAATGAAGCATATAAAGGGGGATTTACACGGCCAAACGGTTCGTCGAACGCGGTTCGACAGACAAGTGTTTGAAATGATGTTCGAAAGTGTGAACGGGCCATTTGGTTGTCGAACACGTTTGTCGAACGTGTTCGACAACCAAATACCCCGTTTACACGATCGAACATCACTTCAAACACTTGTCTGTCGAACCGCGTTCGACGAACCGTTTGACCGTGTAAACCGCCCTTAAAACATTAAAGTGATGTAAGAACCATAGGAAGGAAATTTTTATAAGTGAATCGAGTTCAGTTTGGACGGTCTATGATCAACATATATTTTAAAGTCATGAGGCATTGGGATTTAGTTATATAAGGTCATGAGGCATTGGGATTTAGTTATATAAGGTCATGAGGAATTGGGATTCAGTTATAACAGAACAGTACTATCAAAATTATAAGATATTTATTGTCGTCCCGTCACGGTCTGAGGTTAGTAAGGGCATGAAATCAGGGTAACGATCACATATGCCAAAACAAGTCCTTCGCAAGAAGGCAACCGTCCTAGCCCTTGGTAGAAACGGGAGTCCGTGACGTAAAACCGGAACATTTATTGTCATTATACAACCATAAGATTTTGACTAAGGGACTTGTCATAAAAAAAAAAAGCTTCACAACTGAACGACCGAAGTATTACAGCTTGTTTAGATTCCACAATAAAACTATCGAAAAAAAAGTTTTAAATTGGCCTTGTTTTTTATGATATATGACTGGTTTCACATCATGTGTCATATTCAAAGAAATATTAAAGGTAAATGATTTTGGACACCGATATTTGTAGACTAACAAATGTAACCATCTTAACCAAAGCTGTCAAACCTAATTTGATTTTCATTCATGACTTCTTGTATCATTACATATGGTTAGGTTGGTTAAGTTTAGTCTATAATACACAGAGGTTCCCAAAAAGTAAACATTTACCAAATTTATCTAACCCAGAGAAATTTTTCATGATCCTGATATGCTTTAAATGTTCGATTTCTAATTATATATCAGTAGAAAACCATCTCACCCGGGACTATCATTGGTAAGTATTCGATATTTTTTTTCGTAGTATCTACCAACCTGTCATTTAAATAATCTTTAGAAAAACCATTAAATCTTGACTCATTTCCTGCCGAAATGAAGTATTTATGAACATGCAACATTTGGCTTAATTCATATATTAAAAAGTTTTGGCTTAATTCGTATGTTAAAAAGTTTAAGTAATATGAAAAATAAACGTTCCAGTTAACTAGAGCGCAAATGGTAAGGGGACACGAGGTTTCGTACATAAAAATAAAGACGAGGTTTCGTACAGAGAACGTCGTTTCGTGTATAAAATCGGACGAGGTTTCGTAGAGATTTCTTTTTCAAATATTGTTCCCAAAACGCTAAAAGAAAAATTCCTAAGTTAAATATTAATTAAAGTGATTTTATTTTAAAATATACATATAAACAATTATTTACATAATTATTTACAAAAACATATCGTTAGGTTAGGTTAGGATTAATATATATAGCGAGGTCAAGTGCTAAATAAACGGCCCTTAATCTTTCACATAAAAGATATAAAAATCTTTAGATCTGTGTTAATGTTCAGACAAACTAAAATGCACTTTACGCCCAAATACCCAACAGCACCCCCATTTTTTCACACCGAAACATCAGAAAAACGAACTGGTCCGACCAGTAGTTAATTTATGCGCAGAATCACGTGACATACTAAAATGCGAAGTTTCTTTGGTAAGCAGCTAATAATATCGTGGCGTTTTATTTCCTAAACAAAAGTCCAATTTACTGAACTTTTCTATTGTACGAAATCTCGTTCTCTATTGTACGAAACCTCGGTTTTTATTGTACGAGACCTCGTTTTGTTGATGTACGAAACGCCGGTTGTACGAAACGTCGGTAAGCCATGGGTAATACTCCTTCGGAAACGTCATTTTATATTCAAATTGAGAAGTTTGGTATATCAGTACACAGATCCACTTTTAACCTAAGATGCATTGGTTAATATCAATATTAGGGAGCAATATTAAACTTCTTAGATTGCATGAAAGCTTATCAGTTTGCTATTAATTGCCAAATCTAAACCCCAGCCCCAAAGGGTAAGGGATGCTCGAAGAGTCATTTCAAAACTGCCAATTCATATATATCCATAGTTACATATTACCACAATACCCCCTGAGGGAGGGGGTAAGAATACTTCCTCCGTGTTCCCCTGTGTGTCGTAAAAGTCGACTAAATGGGGAGGAGCGAGGGGGCTGGGAATCCCTTCCTCTGTATTTAATTCCCACAAAAAATCAAACTATTGTCTTTGACTCAGCCACCCTCCTTATAAGGAGGAATATGGCTTTGGCATATGGATGGACATATTACCGCAATACACATTTACATCGCTTTCGTCGTCCTTTGTAGATCAAACTCGCTTTTCCTAGTGTGTGTAGTGGCGGATGCTAATAAACTATTTTGATAAAAAACGACAGTTGGTGAAAAGTAACAAGGCCTTAGCGATAACCGGATCCATTTACATGGGAGCTCTGGTCATTACTTTTTAAGCTTTCACTCTGCCCGTGTAACAGATGTCCACCAATTCTATACATTCCTGAGTGAGTGTATAGAGTGTAAAAGTACTTGAAAAATATTCCCTCGAGAAATGATAAGTCTGTCCTGTAGCTCTAGTGTAATATGTTTCCCGTCAGACGGATATGGAGAGGAGGATGATACGGTTTAACGATATTTAACCCAAAACTTTCTCTAATGCTGCAAGAAAAATGGTTAACAGCACGTGAGTTTTTAAAAATCATGAAATACATTTTTTTTACTGTATCTATTACGATCAGTAACCTTTAACGTTGAATTAGGTTTGTTGGATTAGGCGATTTCTAAGAAAAATCGAGATTAGGAGTAACAAAATTGCTAAACAAAATTTATTGTAAACGTTAAATAATGGATGTAGTTAAGTGTCTGCAGTCATTATGAGTAATTGAAACCATTCGATTTGACCTATGGAACTATTTTTATGTGTCCGAGAAGAAGCATCGTTTTAAGATCATAACTTTTTTTTATAAGTTTTGAGAACCATTCACACATTTTGATTATAGGTAATGCAAATTTTTCTACAATTATTTTCCTAACAACTTCATGCTTGGTCTCGCAAAGGTCACAAGTGCAATTAAAAATCTATATATTCATCTCCCTAAAAAAAAATGTATTAGATAAAGGTTTAATTGCAGTATTTAACCACCAGGTTAGGTTAAATTTGGATTTTGATGGTTTCCTACTGGTTGTATCAGTTTTTTTAAAGCCTGAAAAAAACGGGGATATATTCCTATTGTTTAGATCTGCGCATACTGCATTCCCGTAAAAACTTTCTGGCAATATAAATTCTCAATTATTACACTTAAAAATTACGAAGTGACTTGACTTTATCATTACTTCTTGAAAATGTTTTGGACAAATCTCTGCAGATTAAGCTAACCCTCCTAAATTAACCTAACAACGTCACAAAAAGAGTCAGTCGGATGGTGGAAATCGACACTAGACTAGGTTTTCACATTCTTCCCCAAACGTGGGGATTCAGATATTGTGTAAATATAAAAAAAATTACTTTAAACGTGGTGATTTGATGATTCGATTATTGAGTAAATATACAAAAAATATACTTTAATTACAATAGTAAGCTCCCTAGACATCCATTAACCCTATACATTTGTTTGTTTTCATTCTTTTAGAACACCGGCATGGTTAACAATAAAGTTTCAATGCAAGAATTTTTCCGTAGCCTCTAAGTTTATATAGAATTGTGAATGTCCAACTTAAGTACACAAGTAAAACTTGAATGCGAAATCTCAAGAACTTAAATATATTTTTGTCTAAGCCAAGTCTCTGTTTATGCTTGCATAAATTATAAGAGAAAAAATATATCAAATATGCCTTTTTTTAAGGTAACTCTTTAAGAAAATAAGTAACAGAAACGGTTCCTTCTTAAGTTTACTTCCATTATATTTTAACACTAACTGCCGACATTCTCTTACCGCGAAAATCAAAATATATAACTTGTAGAGATGATAGACACGGAAGGATTGAAGTCCAGCCATATCGGAGAGACACTAACTCCCTACACGGGCTCACAAAACCTACTGTCTGGGTCTTTCCAGAACATTGGTTTGTATAAGTTAATTATGTATAATTGCCTAATCATCTTCAATTGTCTATTACATCTGATAAGTCAGTAGATGGCGTTAAGAATGAGTTGTTACTGCACTTACAGTACATATTCATTGCTTGTTTATATATTTCGCCCTCTTTTTTTTTTTATCACATTTCTAAGGGATTTTAAATATTGTTCATGAAAATTACCCTGCGAGTTTTTGTCTCAAGAATTTTATATATGAAATTACGATTTGAGAAAGTGACCAGAGTAGGTCAAGAAATTAATAAATACTATAATTATTTTTTACGTTGTTTTTATTAATGAGCTTCTTTCTACCGTGTTATATATATATATATATATATATATATATATATATATATATATATATATATATATATATATATATATATATATATATATATATACAAATAAGCACATTACATATGTGAAAACATGAATAATTTTTTACCCCGACCGGGACTCGAACCTAGGACTTATGATTACTAAGTCAAGGCGCTACCACTACACCACAGAAGGTTAAAAGGAATCCAACCTTACAGCTTATATCTGCTATACTTAGGAATGAACGCATTCTAACTGAATGCCACTATGTTCATATTACAGATTCCCCAAATGAAGCCATATATATATATATATATATATATATATATATATATATATATATATATATATATATATATATATATATATATATATATATATATATATATATATATATATATATATATATATATATATATATATATATATATATATATATTATATATATATATATATATATATATATATATATATATATATATATGTATATATATATATATATATATATATATATTATATATATATATATATATATATATATATATATATATATATATATATATATATATATATATATATATATATATATATATATATATATATATATATATATATATATATATATATATATATATATATATATATATATATATATATATATATGTATATATATATATATATATATATATATATATATATATATATATATATATATATATATATATATATATATATATATATATATATATATATATATATATATATATATATATATATATATATATATATATATATATATATATATATATATATATATATATATATATATATATAATATATATATATATATATATATATATATATATATATATATATATATATATATATATATATATATATATATATAATCCTTCAACTTTTTGTCAGTGAGGCAACATGGCTTCAGAGAAGGAAGATCAACAGTAACAAACTTATTAGAATTTTATGATGAGGTAAGCCAAATCTTACAGGAAAGAGAGGGCTGGGCAGATTGCATATTCCTAGACTTCCAGAAAGCGTTTGACACTGTTCCACATGGGAGACTTATTAGGAAGCTGCAATCAATGGCTAGAATAGGTGGAAATGTCTTGGAATGGATAAAAACTTACTTAGAAGGAAGGGAACAGAGGGTTAGAGTAAGACACTCAGTGTCTGAATGGAGAAGAGTTAGTAGTGGAGTTCCACAGGGTTCAGTTTTAGGGCCACTTTTGTTCCTTGTATATGTAAATGACCTACCAGAGTCTGTAAATTCATTCATGAATATGTTTGCAGATGATGCAAAGATTGTGAAGAAAGTAAAAAACGAGAACAATGGTAGAGAACTTCAGGAGGATCTAAATAATCTGCATGAGTGGTCAGAAAAGTGGCTAATGAAATTCAATACCTCAAAATGTAAGGTAATGAGAATGGGTACAAGTGCAAGAAGGCCCAAGCTTGACTACTCGGTGGCTGGAGTACAACTTCAAGAGACAGAAAATGAGAGAGATCTAGGAGTAAACATATTGGCAGATTTGTCTCCAGAAATACATATAAATGGCGTAGTAAGGGCAGCATATGCATTCTTATCAAATGTAAGGGTAGCCTTCAGGCACATGGACAAGGAAATGTTCAGAAATATTTATGTAACCTATGTGAGGCCAAAACTCGAATATGCAGCCCCCTTTTGGAATCCGCACTTGAAAAAGCACATAGCTAAGCTTGAAAAAGTTCAAAGACATGCCACGAAACTGGTGCCAGAAATACGCAATCTCGGTTATGATGAGAGGCTGAGGGAATTAGACTTGCCATCACTCGAAGCTAGAAGAGTAAGGGGGGATATGGTGACAGTCTTTAAATTCCTTCATGGTTATGATAGAGTGGATAGGGATCGATATTTCGATATGGCTGGCTCTAGAACTAGAGGTCATAGTTTGAAGCTTCGGAAGAAAACTTGTTTGCAGGATGTAAGGAAATACTTTTTCAGTGTAAGAGTAGTTGATAATTGGAATTCGCTAAGCGAGGAGGTAGTTAATGCTACCTCAATCCATAGTTTTAAGGACAGGTATGATAAGTATCACTAAGTCTAAAAATGGAACCGATCAGGAGACGGGAAGATACGAGCTTTGGGCTCTTTCCCGTAAACACAATTAGGTAATCACATATATATATATATATATATATATATATATATATATATATATATATATATATATATATATATATATATATATATATATATATATATATATATATATTCTTATAATATATATATATATATATATATATATATATATATTATATATATATATATATTATATATATATATATATATATATATATATATATATATATATATATATATATATATATATATATATATATATATATATATATATATATATATATATATATATATATATATTATATATATATTATATATATATATATATATATATATATATATAAAGGTGCTACTATAGCCTTAGAAAATATTTAGAAATTCATTAGTCATGGAAGAAAGCTACTGGGTAAAATTTTTTTCCTGTATAGTATTTTCTAAATAATTTTATTTTTTGTTCCCCCAAGGAAAACTTAGTACCTAACACAGTTAAATAAGACATAAAAATTATCGATTGAGTTTACCCCTTAAAATCATTTTCTGTGAAGATTATTTTGAAAAAACGGTTAAGATTAATTTTAAGGATAACTCTCTCTTATTACATGATAATGGAGGCTATGACCTTTCTTTTTTATGTTTTTCTTTTTTTTCTCAATGAAGTGTTTATGTCAGTGGAACTAGTAATATTGAATAATTCAAAATATATTTTATGAATTATAAGTGGAGTTGTCTTTATAGTCTGGGATCCGAGGTTTGGAAATGTGTAAAAATGTGATTTTGTTTTGACAACCCTGCTCTAAAATGTTTGACCCCTAGATCATGCCTGTGGGGGTATTAACCACCATAAAAAGTGACTTTAGCAAGGTAATTGGGATTGTACGTACGAATTCTCTAGGAAATTTTTTTTTTGCAACTGTGAAAACCAAGACATGTAGGAGTATGAAAAAATTCAATTGACCATATATCTCATAATACAGAGGTGAGTGCAACAACTTACCACTCATTCTTTTTGTTATAAAGTTGGTTTTATATGAAGCATGTTTCAACATGATTGGACCATCCTTGAGGTCAGCAGAGGTCAAAAGGTCACGGAAAGTGGACTAAGCTGAATATTTAGCTCCTTTATCAAATAATTCATATATTTTCTACTTTAAGCTTGATATCTCCAGATTTTCGCACCCAAAATATGCTCTTTGCATCCCTCTAATGTTTTTGGGAAATGAGTGTCACATCTGAATCAAATTTGATTGCATCACCTTCCTGTGGTTATACAGTAAACCCTCAATATTTCGATCTATGCTGGCAAGAAGTATTAAGCCTACACAATAGCAATGCAATCTTTTAGAATTGCTTCGCTTGCTAGTTTGTCTATGATTGTTGGGTATCGGATGGCTCCTTCAGCTATATTATATAGGCACGCCATTCCTCGACTATATTGATCGTACTGTAGTGGTTGATGCTTTTCATCTTTTGTGTAGCGCTAGCGAGGGTGGTTGTATTTTCTCTTGGACTATTGAAATATTAAGGATAGCTACATTATAGATTTATTCCATTTGTGGATTGTATGAAGTCTTACAGGGTGTTTTCATTTCCTACAGGTACTGACCACTGTCATATAAAGATGGAACCAGTGGCTGTGATAGCAGGCAAAGGAAACTAACGCCAACTCTTTACAGGTGTATATGACTATTCGAAATGTATCATCTGCCAAACTACAACAGATGATCAGGGACCTTTGCATAACCTTAAGATAGGGTTCACAACATTCAAGAATGCTGTAGACATAAGAAAAGAATGACTTTACAGGAGAGTGTGGGACGATCTGAAGATTCAGGACCAATTCCTTTCAAAAGGACCAATATGTCACGAAAAATGCCGCAGTTGTTACACCCTCAAACGGACTTTGGACAATCTAGTATCTGGCAAATGGTTAACAGCTGAGCAAGGGGAAACATCAGGTGAACGGAATGGCAGGAGAGGTTTAACGGACTTTAAGGCATTGTGTTTCCTTTGTGAGAAGGAACGAAATTCCAAAAGCGATAGGACATTAGCTTTAATCAGTACATTTGACAGAAGCCAATCCAAAATAAGGCAAAGGAGTTGAGAGATGAGGGAGTCCTTTTGAAAATTGAGGGCTATGATGATTATTATTTTGACCACATAGCTAATGATTTCCGCTGTCACTTGAGGTGTATGAACAATTTCATGAACAGAGGATGTAAAGCTTCAGAAGAGACATGTAACATTGAAGGTGTCACTGTATATGACAATGTCTTCCACATGCATGTTTCAGATATTACACCTGGACTTCTTAGTAACAAGCATGTCTGCCACCTTTGCCAGCTGACTAATAGATTTACAGAACTTCTCTCACAACAGGCAGTCAAGAAACCCTACAGAACTGATAAGTTGAAAAAGAGATTGTTGAAGCACTTTGGGTGTGAAATTCAGGCCATCACATAGTAGGGTAGAGGTACTCTAAGATGTGCATCTTCTTTGACCGTCAAAGAGCTCTGTCATGAAGTGGTCTCTCTGCAGAATGACTTAGATGAATGGGAGCTTCCAGATGATGAGGAAGAGGAGGTACTGCTCCCAAATGTGTCAAACAGTTCATACCTCGTGGCAAAACACTTCAGGGCTGAGGTGAAAACATTCGGAAAGGTAGGGTGTGCAATTCCGGTCAGTGATGAAATTGAAATATCATATGAAGGTGCCTCTAGTCAAGTACTGCTCAACTTGTGCAATCGCTTGGCATGATTACTAACAGAGGGAGATGAGAGTCTCAGGGAAGATGGCATAGTCCAGCTGATGATGAAGAGAAGGTTCTGAATTTGGGACAGGATATTGTAGGATTTCTTAGCAGGCAACTACTTCCCAAGCACATCGGTGTTGACCTACAAATTCTGAAGCAAAACCATAATAAAAGCCCTTTGACAATGATTAACAAATTTGGACACTGGATCAGTTATCCCACTGCTCAGCGACACATCATAACAGCCACCAATTATATTTCTGAATGAGAAGAAAGGGAAGGGTTGATCATTCCAACAAACATCACACCAGGACACTACCCAGTACCCATTGGATAACTTAAACTTCCATTCAGAGACAGAAGATGATGGTAGTCTTGATGCTACAAGAAATATAATTTATCAGTACACATTTGAGGAAGAAGGAAGTGGGGAAGTAGCAGGGGCAGTGTCTCTTAAGATAACCAGGAAAGTGGCTATCAGTGAACCAGACAAATTCATTCCAGTAAGTAGTAAACTGACACTGAAGGACAAACGACAGGCTAGATAATTACGTGATAGTGAACTTCCTCATGACGACAAGGTGGAAGCTTACTTTCTAGCTGACAAGAACATCATTTGGATCCTACTGATGTTGTATCCAACCCAGTTGATAATGGATGAAAATGACAAGGACACTGGTAGCCTGACATGGAGCAGCTTCTTTGAATGCAGTTAAAAACTAAAGTTAATGTTTGCGGTTTTAGCCCTCCTATCAAAGGCATCAGCCGGTGCAACTCCAACCCCCCACTGTGGTGTCCAACCACAGCAGTAACCTTTCCAGTGAACTGCTTAAACTCTCGGTCCTGAACGGGAACCGATCAGTCGACCTCGCGAATGCGAGGCCAGTGTGTTACCACTGTACTAGCCAGAAGACAGCATATACAGAAAACAAAGATTGGTTTAGGTCCATTGCATCCACAAAACCCAACCAATGCAGATGTAGTCCAGACCTCGTTGGACTACATCATCTCCCTAGGTCTTAAGGTAGGTCAGGCTAATACAGTGGTGACTTGTGACCAGGCAATATATAACACAGTAAAGAAAATTGTTATTAAGAAACCGGAAAAGTTCTAAGATGTTATTTTCCGACTTGGTGGATTCCATATTGCCCAAAACTTCTTGGGATCTATTGAATTTTCATGAAGGTGAATGGCATAGAGGGCATTCAAGTTTCTTAGGCTCTTTCCCGTAAGGACAATACTTTTCTAGAGCTCATATGAGTATTTATTGCCAGTTACGAAGAGATCGTTATTAGAGCATTGGATATGATTAGTTGTAAAGATTTTGTATTTCTAATCCTTTAATGTATATTTTATAAGTTTTATTGATGCAAAGCCCTTATCTGCCATCAATATGCGTAAAACTACTCTGCATTTTATAATCGATTCAGTTCAGATTTCTACGTTTCATGTGGGTGCATTAAAAATACTTTTTTCTCCATGTATATTATGCATTTTAGACGTTAAAACTCTTCTGTGGCATTTACTGTTAGTGGACAAGTTTCAAGGTTTTTACTTTGAATTATATTGTTCTTTTATATGTGATCTTACTATTTGTTTATTCCGAAACTGGCATCCATATTGATCGCTACAATTTCTGATTTCGGTTGACCATTATCAATATTCCTGTTTTTTTTTTATAGAAACCTTTTGAGATATGTTCTGCCATTAAGCTAACGGTAGCATTCATGAAAGCTCTTCTAAGCTGAGAGAAGCAATGAAACGGAACTGTTTTAAGTGTTCACGTGTCGATATAAAAATCAGGTACATTACTTGGTTGGCAGGGACTATAAGAAACTTCTGTTTTTCAGGTAATACGTGATATATAAAGTTACTTTCCCTGCTGAATTAAAAATTAAAATTAAAAAACGCATTGAAGACTTATTGATGACTTTATTTATTAGTCAATATGGTCAAAGTACATGCCATTGCTGTGGACTGCATAGAAGTGTGCAGTGCACTCTGGGGCGTTATAATACAGATAGGATCATTTTTCTGAATATATATAGATATATATTCAGTATATCTAAAAACCCATGTTACTTAAACTATGAAGCAACCCATTTTGTAAACCTTATAATTGGAAACTCATTACCGGTTTTTATCCTTCATCTAATTCGCTTTTGGCCCAGTGGCAACGTGTGGTACTTTTAATATTCTAACAGTGTTATAAAAGTAGATGAGAGGCATCTGCTCTTTAGTAATTCGGCGACAGCACGGTGCTTTATATTATTCAGGCATCGGATCTTGGAAGTCAAAATGATACATTTATTTTCTTTTTGTTAGGGTGAGGTTACGTTCAAGCAAATGAATTAGAAATTTGTTGCTAAATGTTAAATCCTGGTATGTTTTTGGCTTGGGGTTCGGCCCTCCCCTTTTTCTTGCTCCCCTCTTTAGAGACATTAAAGCGAAATTTACCGTGATGTGATGTGAATGAATCTGATTTATATGTCATGAGGTTTCTCCATTCTTGTACGCAGTTTAAAGACGAGAAATTCAATTCAGACAGAAAGGATTATTGTGTAATTTCAGTAAGAAAGGAATGAACAATCCTGCATGGGTGGATTGAAGATAATAATGTATATTTTTGTGCAGTTTTTAAATAATTATCCTGACACTTCCATTAAGGCTGCTTTCCAGAAGAGGAGAAGCCCTGGTGATATTCAATTTCCCACATAGTGCATATTTTGCATTTTGTATTTTGGATCATATTTTTTATTTTATATACTACACTGTTTTTTCATGTCTAGGAAAATATAATTGTTCCTAGCTTTTCCCAAGAAGGAAGTTTTCTGCGCCTTCCTCTCTCCTCTAGATCACAAAACGGACTGATATTCAATGCTTGGTCAGGAATTGTCTTAGTCTTGTTTTCATAAAGCTAAAAAATACACCTCAGGCTGCATTCTGAAGTTGTCCTCAGAAAAATGATCCTCTCTGTATCATAACGCCCCAGAGTGCACTGCACACTTCTGTGCAGTCCACAGCAATGGCATGTAAAATGACCATATTGACTAATAAATAAAGTCTTCAATAAGTCTTCAATACGTTTTCAAGTTTTCAATGAGGTCTCCAAAATATAACTGTCTTCATTTTATTCCGCCTTGCCGCCGACTCTCACTAGCTATATAGAATATTCTCCTCTGATATGAACATTAAGTTGGTGGAGAAACATGGAGAGGACAAGAAATAAATAAATTGACTGACAGACAGATAGATAAATAGATAGTTATGTAGATAGAATGTATCGCATTACGATATAACTGCTTGTCGTATATGATTTAGAGAGCCAGGAGAATTTGTGGCTTAACTCTACTATCTTCTCCTTATGTGTGACATAATGAGAGAGAGAGAGAGAGAGAGAGAGAGAGAGAGAGAGAGAGAGAGAGAGAGAGAGAGAGAGAGAGGAGCACCTCATGATTTGTTCGTGCTCTGGCGAGTAGGTGTTCATTTCATTGTCTGCCTTTGTCTGCCATCTTACGCTGCATTAAACTTGCACACGGCCACATCACCAGCCCGACCAGACCCAGTTACTGCACTCTCTCTCTCTCTCTCTCTCTCTCTCTCTCTCTCTCTCTCTCTCTCTCTCTCTCTCTCTCTCTCTCTCTCTCTCCTCGGTGTGTTATGCTTCCAGTCGTTTCCTCCCTTCTTATACTCCGTGAGAGAGAGAGAGAGAGAGAGAGAGAGAGAGAGAGAGAGAGAGAGAGAGAGAGAGAGAGAGAGAGAGACTACCTGCTTGGTTCGTAATGATGTTCTAACTGCTTCTGCCTTGCCTGCGCACAGCATTTTAATTGCAATTCTGTTTTGATATTCACTAACCCTCCCCCACTGCGTCCTGGTTCCTTTTACACCAAAATTCTTGTTTGTTATTAGTTGGGCATTTATAAAATGTTGTGTTTTGCATAAGAATAATAATAATGATAATAATAATAATAGTAATAATAAAATAATAATAATAATAATGATAATAATAATAATAATAATAATAATAATATAATAATAATAATAATAATAATAATAATAATAATATTGATACTAATAATAATAATAATAATATAATAATAATAATAATAATAATAATAATAATAATAATAATAATAATAATAATAATAATTATTATTATTATTATTATTTTTATTATTATTATAATTATTATTATTATTATTATTATTATTATTATTATTATTATTATTCTTATTATTATTATTATTATTATTATTATTATTATTATTATTATTATTATTATTATTATTATTATTATTATTATTATTATCATTATTGTTATTATTATTATTATCATTATTATTATTATTGTTATTATTATTATTATTATTATTATTATTATTATTATTATTATTATTATTATTATTATTATTATTATTATTATTATTATTTTTATTATTATTGTTATTATTATTATTATTATTATTATTATTATTATTATTATTATTATTATTATTATTATTATTATTATTATTATTATTAATACTTGATGGTGGTAGTGAATGAATATCTCCATTTTATATCCCGTGTGTTGCAAAAAGCTGCTAAACTAGCCAGAATTTCTGGCACTCGACGCTTCTTGACTTTCTTTTCTTGCCGTACAGCAACTACAAGACAAGGTGGGGTCAGACTTGGTTGTATGAAACCTTGTTACCTTCCGACAGTTTTGTTCTAGCTTTGCACATTTAGTACTGTTTTAAAATTGAATATTGGTAATGAAACAGCTGCTTTTACTACTACTACTTTTACTACTATTACTACTATTACTACTACAACAACAACAACAACAACAACAATAACTACTACTACTACTACTACTACTACTACTACTACTACTACTACTACTACTACTACTACTACTACTTCTATTATACTGTTATTACTTCTATTACTTTGTCTATCTTTGTGAAGATATTGTTCCACTGGTGATAACTTATACTCCGGATTGTGCGCTCTTTTAACCAGCTGAGTTGGCATGGGACACCCATTGCACAATCGATTCCATTACTCTCTTCATTTTATTCCCAATCGACTCTGGGAAGAAGGTTCTATGCAAACCTTATTGGGTATTTTAATGTATAAAATATGGCTTTCGTGAGGTTTTGTCTGATCACTATGAGTTTTAGAAAAGATAGTATACTTTATACAAAGTGCGTACTTGCTGTTCCGCTTTTACGTCACGGACTCCCTTTTCAACCAAGGGCTAGGACGGTTGCCTTCTTGCGAAGGACTTGTTTTGGCAGATGTAATCGTTACCCTGAGTGCATGCCCTTGCTAACCTCAGACCGTGATGGGGCGCGAACCCTCGACCTGACGCCTCATAGTCGCGGACGCTACCGCTTGAGCCAAGGTGACTACTATACAAAGTATGTACAAAATCTTTAAAATTTAATGGTGGCTGCATAAGGACATTTCACCAGATCTACTGAGCTCGGTAAAATCCCTGCATGAGCTTACTTTACTTTTCTTTGAGTTCTGAAGCTTATAAGTGAAATGTACATTCTTTTAAGTTGTGGACAAATTTATTTTAAAGTTTTCAATACACATGTATAACTAAAATTAATTTATGTTATCAAGTACAAGAATGGAAATCTAGGTATATCTATTAGATGATTATTGTAGAGTTGAAACTAATTTATGTTATCAAGTACAAGAATGGAAATCTAGGTATATCTATTAGATGATTATTGTAGAGTTGAAACTAATTTGTGTTATCAAGTACAAGAATGGAAATCTAGGAATATTTATTATCTGATCATTGAATAACTGAAACTAATTTATGTTATCAAGTACAAGAATGGAAATCTAGGAACATTTATTATCTGATCATTGTATAACTGAAAGTAATTTATGTTATCAAGTACAAGAATGGAAATCTAGAAATATCTATTAAATGATCTTTGTAGATCGTCTTAGGGCTTAGGATGAAGATTTCTGATGCTCATTTTAACGCGTTTTAAGCTGTAGAAAAAGTTTGAAGTCACGGGAGAACTTGCTACGGCTGTTGATAGAGTTCGTAAGCGTTCGTGGCAAAGCTTGTTAAAGATGTAGATAAAGCTTTTTGGAGTTCATGGATAAAGTTACTTATGTTATAGATAAGGTATGTATGAGGCCTTGGTAAAACTTATTTTTTTTTTATGATTATGACACCAGAATGGGCCAAAAATAAATAGATAAATATACCTTCAACGGCCCTTTACACGAAGAAAACATAAAGAGAAACAGAGATGGGGAGTATTGTGACTTGTCAGATGTGAAGGGATAATAAGACGTGTGACGAATATCCAAGAATATTCGGTGTTGATGCAGGCATAGAAAGAGAACCGTAACTGAAGGAAGACTCAACAGTATAGATTGAGTGTTTTTGTTGATAAGGCTTGCAAGAACTCATGGTACATCTTATTAGAGTTGTAGATAAAGTTAGTAGCAACTTATGATTGAGCTTGTTAGAGCTGTAGATGAAGCATGTATAATGCAGCTTACTGAAGATGTAAATTACATTTTTAGGGGGTTATGGTGAATCTTGTTAGAGTTGGAGATAATGTGTAGAGTTTGTTAGACCTATAAATAACGCTTAAGAAAAGTTTTTGGTTCTTATTGTTAACACTGTACATTAGGATGTTTTGTAGATAAACTCGGCAGGGCTGTAGATAAAGTTTGCAGGAGCTCAAATTAGAGCTTCTTAATGGTGCAAATTGAGCTTTTTCAAGGTCTTGGTTGAGCTTGCTAGGATTGTAAGTGAAGCTTTTGAAGCCGGTGCTAAAAGCTTGTTAGAGCTAGAGTTAGAATTTGTATGTGATCATAGTAGTTTGTGAGAACTGTGGATAAAACATGCAGGAGCCTATGATTGAGGTCGTAAAAGCTGTAATTGAGGATTGGAGGAGCTTATTGTAGTGCTTATTAGTTTTTATTAGCGTTTTACAACTGTAGACTAGGTTTGCAATATCTCTTGTTAATGCTTTTGAAAGCTACTGCAGCAAGAGCTATCTTTTTCGTAGTGGTTCTAGGCAGTCAACAGAGAATGTTTTAGCCCCACGGCTATTCACAGTGGGGGGGTTGGGCCCTGTGCCGGCTGGCGACCGCTTAATGGGTCCTCCATGACCCGATCCACCCATCCATAGGTGGAGAATCTAAAACAACAAGCCCCACGGTTGAGGTAGTCTTCTCTAAAGTGGTTTTACTCTCTCTCCTCTCTCTCTCTCTCTCTCTCTCTCTCTCTCTCTCTCTCTCTCTCTCATCTCTCTCCTCTCTCTCTCTCTCCTCTCTCTCTCTCTCTCTCTCTCTCTCTCTCTCTCTCTCTCTCTCTCTCTCCCTCTTTCTCTTTCTCTTTCTGTTTATCTATCTGTCTATCTCTGCCTGCCTGTCTATTTCTATCCATATGCTTGTTAATTTCTGCTCATCTATCTATTTCTTTGCATCTCTTTGTCTGTCAGTTGTTGCTTTTCTAAGTTCCTTCTTGTTTGTCCCACAATAAAAAATGATCTTGATTGCCATACTCACATTTCTTTTTTATTTTTGTTTGCCAATTCTAGAATATTTTCTGTCATTTGTGTGTTTATTGTTTAGATGCATTTTTTGCTATTTTGATGGGCAGTGTAGGCTAAGCTACTTTGTTTGATATAAGTTAGGAGAAATTGGTATATGTTAGGCGATACTTTAAGACTTAAATACGTTAAACATTTGGAATGGGTAAATCAAACCTAAACTGCTTTAAGTAGTAAATAGTCTTCAACCTATTTTATAGAGCGAATTCTCTTTAATTTGTATTCATTCTTTGTGTCATTCCAAGAATAAGTAGTCACCGTGGCTCAAGCGGCAGTGTCTGCGACTTTGAGGCGTCAGGTCGAGGGTTCGCGCTCCTTCACGGTCTGAGGTTAGCAAGGGCATGCACTCAGGGTAAACGATTACATCTGGCAAAACAAGTCCTTCGCAAGAAGGCAAACCGTCCTAGCCCTAGGTAGAAAAGGGAGTCCGTGACGTAAAACCGGAAAAAAGTGTCATTCTAAGAATATTGAGTTGTTAATATAAATTCGATATTTTTCCAATAATTTTTTACTTTTTTATATTTGACTGTGGTATTGTGTGACGTCATAGCCATATTAACGCCAACACATAAAAATGTCAATTATGTTGCGTCATATGCTCCGGTAGTTCGTTTTACATTACTTTACCATACTCTCTTGGGGGAAAAGAGGGACAGGGCGCTCATGCCCCTTTGTGGCAGCCTCTGTAGAATGAGCATTACTTTTTGAGTATGAGGCCAACATTATTATTACTCTCTCTCTCTCTCATCTCTCTCTCTCTCTCCTCTCTCTCTCTCTCTCTCCTCTCTCTCTCTCTCTCTCTCTCTCTCAGCCCTTTCCCGTTCTTCCACGTCTCTACACGTCAAAAGAGAACCGTCCTTTAATGAAACCTTACGCGAAATTAGACCCAAACTGCCTCTGACTTCAATTCAAAGATGTCATAAGAATAGAGAGAGAGAGAGAGAGAGAGAGAGAGAGAGAGAAGAGAGAAGAGAGAGAGAGAGAGAGAGAGAGAGAGAGAGAGAGAGAGAGAGGAGAGAGAGAGAGGAAAATGAATGGTGAAAAGGAATAAGGTAACATGGAAGAAATGAATATTTGAAAAGAAAAGTACAAAGATCGATTAACAGACTGGCAAATAGACAAAAAACTTATTGGCGTTCTGACTTGATAACTGGATGGATATATAGAGAATAATGATTATAATAATAATAATAATAATAATAATAATAATAATAATAATAATAATAATAATAATAATAATAATAATAATAATGATAATAATAAACCTTTATTTCCATTATACAATGGGTATTCGTCAGCTGGGGCAAGCCCCAACCCCCCCACTGATGTGCACAACCACAGCAGTAACCTGCCAGTAAACAGTTTAAACTCTCGGTTTTGGACGGGAACCGATCTCTCGACCTCGTGAATGCGAAGTCAGCGCGTTACCACTGTACTAGCCAGAGGCTAACGGATAACGGAGAAGGTAGTGCCGTGCCATATAAACCCTGTTAACTCAGAGGTTTTTGTGAGTACGCAGGTGTTGAGGTGTATAACGGAAAAGGATCTTTACAAGCATGGGTCTCGATTAGGACAAGAAATTAAAATAATGTATAAAGATTGATAAAAAAAAGACCAACAAATAGACATGTAGGTAAATTGAGTTGTAAAAGGATAGACAGATTGGTAGATTGATAGAAGGATAGATAGAAGGAAAGACTATAGAAATAAATTAGGATTCTGACGTTTTAGTTCCGTTTTTACGTCACGGAATCCTTTTTCTACCAAGGGCAAGGACGGTTGCCTTCTTTCAAAGGACTTGTTTTGGCAGATATAATCGCTACCCTGAGTGCATGCCTTTGCTAACCTCAGACCGTGACGGGGCTCGAACCCTCGAGCTGGAACCTGACGTTTTAGATAATGCAAAAATGAAGACTCATGTTCATTAACTTCTCCTCACAAGAGCAGTGAAAAATCTTCAAGGAATGTATTATCTTCTTCCTATATGTGTTGGATGACGAAAACTTTGGTCTGTGTATACTTGTATGTATACTTGCATAGAAGTACTCATGTGTGCGTGTGCATGTATGTATACATATATGTAGTTATGCAATCTTATATATTCTGTCTTTCTCTCTCTGTATATCTGGTCGTCTGTATGTATGTATGTATGTATGTATGTATGTATGTATGTATGTATGTATGTATGTATGTATGTATGTATGTATGTATGTATGTATGTATGCATGTATGTATGTATGTATGTATGTATGTATGTATGTATGTATGTATGTATGTATGTATGTATGTATGTATATATGTATGTATGTATGTATGTATGTATATATGTATGTATGTATGTATGTATGTATGTATGTATGTGTGTATGTATACATTTGATGTAGCCTCTGAAGGGAGTATGTAATTTCTATAAATTTACCCTTGAATATATTGTCTATGATATTGCTTATCAAAAGATGCTGATGTTTGTGTGTGTTTGTTGTTATGTGTGTGTGATTACCTAATTGTAGGTAATACACACACATAACAAAAAAACACACACAAACATCAGCATCTTTTGATAAGCAATATCATAGACAATATATTCAAGGGTAAATTTATAGAAATTACATACTCCCTTCAGAGGCTACATCAAATGTATACATACATACACACATACATACATACATACACACATACATACATACATACATACATACATACATACATACATACATACATACATATGTGTATGTGTGTGTGTGTATGTCATTGTATATTTGTTTGAGGCTCAATTTTAGGAATATATTCTTGATGATTCCTTAGCTAAGATGAAATGCGATAACAGATCAATATCG
>JAXCGZ010017171.1:52500-55000 GCA_037179515.1 Halocaridina rubra | reverse complement strand
ATATTTTGTTGCATAGACAACCTTTAACGTAGAAGTTTGATATTTTTAGAAAACCTACAAATAATCTGTCATATGTGCATTATTATTCTGGTCATGATCATATAATAAAAAAACTCTATTTTTTCTTAAATGTTCCTCCGAGCTTTGCGTATTGTAAGCCACGAATTTTTGTGTGTGCTTAGATTGAGTAAATCATTGATATTAGAAAAAAAAAAACTTTGTTCCCCAAATTGGTTCTTTTATAACGTTTCAGTGCTGCAAAGGGCATATTACATAGACATCTAGGGATGTCAAAGATTAGTCAAGAGTTTGAGAACATTAAATGTACGTTTAGTTTTCAAATATGTAAATACTTTTTGCAACATGTTGATTTCATATAGTCCTGTTTACACTTTTGATTTTTTATATAAGATTTCATGTATAGATTGCTATAAGTAGTATGTTGGCCAGACTAGCAAATCTCTAGATTCAAGCATTATGCTGATTGCAGTCACCATACTGACTGGAACAATGCTTCTATTTTAGTAAGAAGTATCAATATTATTATCAAAAATATCTTGGAATCTGCACCTTATTACTTAACTGAACACCGAAATATCAACTTAAGTCAAGGTTTATTTGTAACTGATCCCATATTACCAGGTATTCTTAATTCAAGTTTGAAAAAAGTAATTTTGGAAATAGAATGATATTCTTATCTATTTACAATAATTATTGTTTCATTACTATTTTTGTTTTAATTAATTATTTTTATCAATATTATCATTACTATTAATTATTATGATTACAATAATTATTGTTTCATTACTATTTTTTTTTTATTAATTATTTTTATCAATGTTATCATCATTATTAATTATTATTATTATTATTATTATTTATTATTATTATTATTATTATTATTATTATTATTATTATTATTATTATTATTATTATTATTATTATTATTACTACTACTATAATTATTATAATTATTATTATTGTTATTATTATTATTATTATTATTATTATTATTATTATTATTATTATTATTATTATTATTATTATTATTATTATTATTGTTATTATTATTATTATTATTTTTATTATTATTATTTTATTATTATTATTATTATTATTATTATTATTATTATTATTATTATTATTATTATTATTATTATTATTATTGTTATTATTATTATTATTATTATTATTATTATTATTATTATTATTATTATTATTATTATTATTATTATTGTTCTTATTATTATTATTATTATTATTATTATTATTATTATTATTATTATTATTATTGTTATTATTATTATTATTATTATTATTATTATTATTATTATTATTATTATTATTATTATCATTATTATTATTATTATTATTATTATTATTATTATTATTATTATTATTATTATTATTATTATTATTATTATTATTATAATTATTATTATTATTATTATTATCATCACTATGATTGTTATTATTGTTATTATAATTATTTCTATTATTATTATTATTATTATTATTATTATTATTATTATTATTATTATTATTATTATTATTATTATTATTATTATTATTATTATTATTATTATTGTTCTTATTATTGTTATTATTATTATTATTATTATTATTATTATTATTATTATTATTATTATTATTATTATTATTATTATTATTATTATTATTATTATTATTATTATTATTATTATTATTATTATTATTATTATTATTATTGTTGTTGTTATTGTTGTTGTTACTATGTTTGTTGTTCTTATTTTTATAATTGTTGTTACTATCATTATCGTTTTTTATTACTCTCCCCTCCTTCCATTAAAGACCGAACCATAATTTACCCCACCTGTGCTTACACTCTCTTGTAAATCTCAAAACTGGCCTCTTTCTTTGCCAAGCCCATGGTGTGAAATACAAAACCTTCCACCTAGTTTGCTGTTGCTAAAAACGATTTTCCTTTTGTTGAGTTGGCTGCTAATTTTTCGTTTTCTCGAGTATTAGCATGTAGGAATAATTCGTTTCTTTCATTTATATAAATTAAATACCTCTAACTATGAGTAGTAGAAAACTGTACTCGAATGTACAATGGATCTCAAATATTTTTTTCAGTTTTCTTGCGCAGTCATAAACATCTACATTTACAATATTCACCTGCCTCTCGTGAAATATATGTATATATATATATATATATATATATATATATATATATATATATATATATACATATATATACATATATATATATATATATATATATATATATATATATATATATATATATATATATATATTTATATATATATATATATATCTATCTATCTATCTATCTATCTATCTATCTATCTATCTATCTATCTATCTATCTATCTATCTATCTATCTATATATATATATATATATATATATATATATATATATATATATATATATATATATATATATATATATATATTTATATATATATATCTAAATATATATATATCTATCTATCTATA
>JAXCGZ010017171.1:37500-40000 GCA_037179515.1 Halocaridina rubra | reverse complement strand
TTGCACTTGATAAAATAGTTATTAATAGCAAGTCACACATCTCATACTGTTCCATTGCATTTAACAAGTCACAACACTCCCCATTTCTGTTTCTTTTTGTTCTCTTTTTCCTCATATATACTATAATAATGGAGATTAACAGCCTATGGCCCCCAGCACCCGGCACTGAGACGCTTTAAGATACTCTGGGAATCTTGTTGATTCTACCATTGACGTGAGGGTAGACACGCTTGGTAGTAGTCAAGGTTCTGCCCTTAACCTTGCACCTCCTAATAGATCTGCTTCTTTCATTCTTCACTTTTCTAATATTCGTGGTTTGAACTCCTCAACCTCCTCCTTCTTTCTGACACCTAGCTGTCTAGCCATGCTTCCTCTGACCCAATTCAAACCTGCTATTCTAATCTGTATTCTCGTTTCCGTTCCAAAGGTTTGGTCTGTGCCTACTGCAACACTAACACTCCTATTGCAAGGCTCATGGACCTTGAAGCTCCTGACTTTGATGCTCTCTGGCTGCAAACCTATCTCTCAACTTCAACTATATTTCTTTGCTTCTGCTACTGCTCTCTTAATTCCACTGACCTTTGTGTCTTTCTTTGAATATCTGTCCTCTTGCCATGAATCCATGCTATTTTCTCACCTACATGCTGAAGTTCTCTATATTGGTGACTTCATTGTTAACCACAGTAAATGGTTTTATTCTTCTCACACTGATGTGGAGGAAGTGAGGCCTTTCTTTCTCTGTTACTCACGATCTGGATCACATTATCAAGGATCCTACTCTTGTTCCTGATTGCCAAGGAAATGCAGCTAACACTCTTGACCTATTTCTTACTTCTAATCCTTCAAACTACTCGTATTCTGTGCTTGTCCCTCTTAGTAAGTCTGACCACTATGTGATATCAGTTTCTTCCATTTCACTCTCACCCCATCAATTCCTCATACTCAGTACTGCCTTTGGTACTTTGAGCTTACCCAAGATGATTTGCGTAACTCTCTCTTTGACTTCCCATGGAATTTCTACTGCTTTCGAACTCACAACCCTGATTAGGTAGCACTAAAAGTTGCCAAGATCATCACCATGAAAATTGTGTTCATCCCTTCCTCTAAGAAAATTTTTCTCCCCATGATCCTTGGTTTAACCGTGCCTGCCCCATAGCTAATCAGGCCAGGGATTGGGCATACTGGTTGTACCAAGCCTTTCTAATTATTTTAATTACTCTTATTTATTACAGCCAAAAAGAGATGCACTTTTCAGATTCGAAAGTCTATAACCTCCTTTTTAAGAATGAAAGTTGATGACTTTTAACTCTTCTCCCATTGATAAATATTTCTGGTCCTTAAAACAAAAATCTATCCAAACACTTCTATAACTGAAGCTGTCCCCCTCTCATTCATTCTGATGTTTCTATACTTGCTCTTCTACTGACAAAGTCAATTTCTTTGTCTATCTCGTTTCTGTCAACTCTTCTACTAGCAATTCCAGCGCACCTGTTCCTCATACTTTACCCAGCTCTACTCCTATCCTTTCCTTAATTCTTCCTTCACGCAAAATCCATAAAGTTCTTATCTCTTTAAAGACGAACATGGCATCCAGACCCGATGGTATCCCTGCAAGTTTTCTTAAGGAATTTGTAGATGAAGTGGCCTCCCTGCTTTGCCATCGTTTTTGCCTTATTCTCTCAACAAAGTATTTATCCTTCATCTTGGAAGTATGCTTCATTTCAACCTGTTCCTAAGAAGAGTGACCGCTTTATTCCTTCCAACTACCGACATATTGTCCTTAAAAGTGGTGTTCCACAATGCTCTGTTCTTTCACCTACTCTGTTCTTCCTCTTCATCAACGCTTTTCTCATCCCCATCATCTTCTCTTCTCCACGCCTATGCTGACGATTCTGCCCTTCATTTTTCCTCTGTCTATTCTTCACAACCTACATCTGTTACTCGCAATCAGCCTCGCATCACTCTTTCTTCTACTCTCAACTCCGATTTGCAGAGGGTATCTGAGTGGGCACCCAAAATTTAGTTAAATTTAATGCCCCAAAGGCAGTTTCTCGGTATCTCTTTATATTTTCCTCCTGATAGCCCTATTATCTTCGAAACTAACGAAATTTACCCTCTTAATTCTATTCACATATTTGGAATCCAGATAGCCTCTAACTTGTCTTTGAGGAGTCACGTAATCCGAATTTTTAAATTGGTGTCCAAAATATTTGGGGGTTTCGTTTCGTTTTAGTCATTGCTTAATATTTTTAATGTTCTTATCCAATCCTCCTTAGAATACTGCTCACACGGCTGCGTGCTTCTTTTTATACTTATCTCCTTGATGGGATTGAATCTAAGGCAATCAGACCCATCAATGACCCTTCTCTTACTTTTGATCTGGATTCTCTTTCTCTTCACTGTAAAGTATCCTCCCTTTCACTTTTCTATCACTACTACTTCCATCGCTGCTCTGATGAGTTAGTGACTTGCATTCTTATCCCACTGCCAAGGCTGATAA
>JAXCGZ010017171.1:30000-32500 GCA_037179515.1 Halocaridina rubra | reverse complement strand
GTCTATACTGTTGGAAGTGGAGAATGTGTGTTTTGGTGGTGATAGTATTGGAAACGTTAACGATGATTATATATATTAATATATATATATATATATATATATATATATATATATATATATATATATATATATATATATATATATATATATATATATATATATATATATATATATATATATATACATATATATATATATATACATATATATATATATATATATATATATATATATATATATATATATATATATATATATATATATATATATATATATATATATATATATATATATATATATATATATATATATATATATATATATATATATATATATATATATATATATATATGTGTGTGTGTGTGTGTGTGTGTGTGTGTGTGTGTGTGTGTGTGTGTGTGTGTGTGTGTGTGTGTGTGTGTGTGTGTGTGCATGTGTGTGTGTGTGTGTGATCTGAAATCTCGAGAAATATAATTGCCTCATCGCTTGCTTCTCTCTCTCTCTCTCTCTCTCTCTCTCTCTCTCTCTCTCTCTCTCTCTCTCTCTCTCTCTCTCTCTCTCTCTCTCTCTCTCTCTCTCTCTCTCTTTTTCTCTCTCTCTCTCTCTCTCTCTCTCTCTCTCTCTCTCTCTCTCTCTCTCTCTCTCTCTCTCTCTCTCTCTCTCTCTCATTCATCATACTAAAACAGATAGGGATAGAAACATATTTTTTGGATTGTAATACTGTCTAAGGTAACATATGGGCGATTATACATACCTTTTATAAAGTAAATCGAATTTTTTGTGTCATGATATACGTTATTGATCCATGGTAGTCATGTAATATAAATGCAAAAATGGATAAAGGTTTATTAAAGATGGCGGTCGAAGATTTTTCAAGGAAACCAAAATCAAACGGTTGAAGGATTTATCAATCAAAGAGGTCTATTTCTGCATCAACCTGTTGACATCATCTTAATAATAAATATAATAAAAACTCAGAAAATTAAAAGATTTCTATGAGAGATAAAATGCCTGTTAAATTCTTGAAATATTCATTACCTGTCCTAATCTTTATAATTGTGATAATTAACAATTCCATTATTACAAGGGTCTTTCCAAAAGACTGGAAGTATTGAACTGTATAGAGCATATTAAAAGAATTAAGATCTAAGACATTATAAGTCCTATAGTCTCACAATTATATCGAAAGTAAAAAAAAAAAAGTTGTACCATAGAACGTGACGGGGCGCGAACCCTCGACCTGAAGCCTCAGAGTCGCGGACGCTACCGCTTGAGCCATGGTGACTACTATTATACTGGAATGAGTTATAAATGATAATATAGTAACCGGTTCTTTGTAAAGACACCCTAAACAATCACACAAAAACTTGTGATTCTAAGAACCAGAAAAAAAAATAGTAGAAATATCCCTGTATATTATGGGGTCCCTACCTTTAGGACACACTACAAAAGGACATAAATGAAACTGAAACAGTATCAACAATCAAAATTAAAATGAGGACACATTTTGCTATGTCTGGGTCAGTCATTGTATTGTACTTATAATCTATGTTTGTATGGATATGAATAGTCACCGTAGCTCAAGCGGTAGCGTCAGCGACTCTGAGGCGTCAGGTCGAGGGGTTCGCGGCCCTTCACGGTCTGAGGTTAGCAAGGGCATGCACTCAGGGTAACGATTACATTCGTCGCAAAAAACAATTCCTTCGCAAGAAGGCAACAGTCCTAGCCCTTGGTAGAAAAGGGGAGTCCGTGACGTAAAAACCGGAACCAGTTTGTATGGATATGATTATTCTTGTAGTTATAGTCAACTTTCAATGTTATATCTACGAAGTTATACCTTTGCATACTTTACATATTACCTTATTTTAGTGTTATAATTATTCTGAGGTATAATATTATTTTTTGTATTATATACCAAATACGATATGTATATAATGGATTAATACCTACTGTATGCTTTGTGGAATGGAGGCAATTTACTGATTTTTACTGTTTCTCGTCATCAAATATACTCAGAATTATGTAAACTGACATTTTTTCTTTCTTTGTAACTAGGTAATTTTTTTCAGTTGATAATTAATAATTAATCAATTGTAATTAATATTACATACGTCATGTATATGGAATGAGAATGGAGTATCCTGAGATTGTGGTTGGTAGACTGTATTACTTGTTCATGTATATGGGTTGAGAGTGGAGTGTCCTGAGATTGTAGTTGGTAGACAGTATTACTTGTTCATGTATATGGGTTGAGAGTGGAGTGTCCCGAGGTTGTGGTTGGTAGACAATATTACTTGTTCATTGTGGGTAAGGTAAGGTAAGGGTAAGAGGGTCTCAAACACCTATAGTTGTTGTTTTTTTTCTGAAGGAGGTCGGGTAATGTTGCTATCAAGATAAAGTTTTAATTATATTTGCTTTCGGTTTCAGAGCTAAATTGAAAAATTGGAAGGGACAAGCGGAATTCTTTAGAAATTCTCTCTCTCTCTCTCTCTCTCTCTCT
>JAXCGZ010017171.1:20000-25000 GCA_037179515.1 Halocaridina rubra | reverse complement strand
GTTTGTGGAAGGGAAAGATTTGGGCGAGGAAAATGATAGAGAGGCAAAGATTGTGCCTATGGGATATAAATGGAGAATGCCAGTGTTAGGTGAGGAGGCCTATAGGACTATTGTCTCTTATGATAATTGCTTCTTTATTCAGTAACGAGTATCATAGATTATAGTTTTATTATTCTCACCTCACCTGTCGCTATCTAAACCACCTAAGCTAAGCTAAGCTAACCTTCTTTTCATTTATTATTTCTTAATCATGTGATATATATATATATATATATATATATATTATATATATATATATATATATATATATATATATATATATATATATATATATATATATATATATATATATAGAGAGAGAGAGAGAGAGAGAGAGAGAGAGAGAAGTCAATTTAGTGACCTCTGAACAAGATATTAGTGTGGCTTGAAACGCTTTGTGAAGACCTCTTGGGAGGTTTGTGAATTAAACTGCTTAGTAGTTTAACTGCCTTGCACGAGTTGTGTCTGTAGTATTAAACAGAGAGAGAGAGAGAGAGAGAGAGAGGAGAGAGAGAGAGAGAGAAGAGAGAGAGAGAGAGAGAGAGAGAGAGAGAGAGAGAGAGATTGCAATAATTAATGGAAAAAAAAAGATGTAAAACAATCAGAATGCAAGGGACGGGTAAATAAATGCAAAATTTAGAATAACTCAACGTAATCTTTAATTTACTTAATAAGAAACAAAACATAGCAAAAATAAACTAGGCAGGTAAATCGAAAAATGGAAACTATTTGAATTATAATAAATAATTCTAAAAAGGAAATTGTGGAGAGCATATAAGCATAAAGAGAGGTTAAGATTATAATAAGTAAATTTTAATTTGCTAAATGGGAGAGAAAAGTTTTAACAAAGTTCCAATTTCAAGTTCTTGAAAATTTAGAGAATTAATGCCTTATTATTCATATATATATAGCTATAGATATATATCTATATATATATATATATATATATATATATATATATATATATATATGTATATATATATATATATATATATATATATATATATATATATATATATATATATATATATATATATATATATATATATATCTACCTTGGCTATCTCCCCCAATTGGGGGGTAACCAACATAAAAAAAGAGACAATAAGGGGATTACTTTGCTCTATGGACAATGACGAGGGAGATAGCGACCGTTTAGATGGCACTGCTGGATTGCCACAGCCCATCCTCCCTGCGTCGCTTCATAAATGAAGTAAACACATCATTATATAAGACATAATTACTGCGCCAAAGTTCTTCCAACTACACCCCTGAAGTTCTAAGTGAAGCTAACCTCTCAGTTAACTTCTAAGCTAGGGAATGAAAGCATTCTTCTGAATGCTTTTTGCTCATTTTTTAGTTTCTTCCCAAATCACTCATGTTTTCACTTATAATAATATGCTTATTTGGTCTGTGAAAATGCCTATATAGCAGGGATTTGAATTGTATTTAAAATTGAGTCACACCTGGGGTTTGGAGGAGACAGTAAAATAAGCATACAAATGCAATAGAATACATTCATTGTCGAGCTCAGCATTTAGCTGGATGTTTCTCTCTTCTTTTTTGCCTTCTTGGAACAGTTGCTAACGCTTTAGCACAATACTTATGTGTCCTAGGTTCGAATCCTCACCAAGCCAAAATGAGTCATATATCTTCCTCTCCTGAGCCTTTTTCACCAATTCGTGTCTAACGCATCTTGTTCCCTTATCCCCTTATCCCTAATATTGGCTATATTTTCCTTTCATCAGAGCTTCAGCCTTCCTGTATATCTTTTCCTAAACATCCAAACCCATAACCCTCCTACACACATGGTCACCTTCTCCTCGCATTACGAGTAAATGGCAGAACCAATTTAATCCTCTTTCTTGTACTTACTTTGAACCTTCCACTGCTTTAAATGTCTCTCTAATATAATAATTTCTGACCTTTTCTTGTCTTGTGTCTCCACACATCAACCTCAGCATCCGCATTTCCAGTTTTTGTTCTTGAACCTTTTTATTCGCTATGACTCAGCTCCATAAATCATAGCTGGTCTAACTACACTTTTGTAAAATTTTCCCTTAACTTTGCACTAATCCTCTTGTCGCACTAAATTGCGAATGACCTCCAATTTATCCAAGCACACTGTCTTCTGTGGTTAATTTATGGCTTTGTATCTCCATTTCAGTCACTCTTGACCCAAATATATAAAAGATTAAACTCTCTTGATATCGTCTAGGCCCAATTTCACTTCTCCCTGTCTACCCTACCTTCTCCTCCCATCCTTAGATATTTTGCTTTTCCTCTGCTTATTTTCAGACCTCGATCTTCAGATGTTCTTCTCCTCCTTTTCAGCTTCTGCTCAACTCCTTCTCTGGTCAGGGTTATCAGCACAATGTCATCAGCGAACATTGCACTCAAAAGGACTTCTTTCTAACATATGATGCTATGATGTCCATCACAAGGTCGATATTGTGACTAAGAGATGATTCGTGATGGAGACCGACCTTCAATATAAATTTTTCTATAATAACAACAGAACTTCTTATTTGTATGATTGCCTCTGCATACATATCTTGTACCACTCTACCATACTTCTCAGAGACCAGCTTCTCTCTCACACATCTCCATGCTTCCTGCCGTGGTACCCGATCATATACTTTCTCCAAATCAATGAATACAAGGTGTAATTTTTTCTGCTTCTCTTTATGTTTCTTTATTGTTTGCCTCACTGCATAAATTGTATGCATTGTGCATATCCCTGGTATAAAACTAAACTGCTCTTCCTCTGTTTTGATTTCCCAACTTTTCCTCTTCTCTATAATTCATTCATATATCTTCAAAGTATATGATACCAGTTTTATGCTAAATTACTGCAATCTTCCTTTCCTTAATACATTAGGACTAAATTGGCTGTTACTTTTAGCTTTATGGTATTTGTTTGTGTTGATAAATCTTGTACATTAGGCCCCACAGTATGTCTACCCCATTGCCTCACATCCCAAAACTTCGGCTGATATACCATCTTTCCAAGTGCTTTTACAACTTCTCGTCAATTGATAGGTGCAACTTTTCTTTTCTGTAAGCTGTCATCTTCTGCCATTCTTCTGAAATTTTCTTTATTTAACAGTATTTCATTAATTTCCTTCCTTCTTGCTCTAGCGTTTTCCTCCTTTCACTTAATTTTCCATTCTTGTCTTTGATGTGTGTCTGATCTTTTATTTTTTTATTTATATTTTTTTCTATATATTATTTTCTATTATATTATTTTCTGTATATTATTTTGTCCCTGTCCTTTCCTGCTTCTCAAAAAATCCATTAATTGCACATTCCTTAGTCATAGCTAATGCCTTAGATGTTTTTTTTTCTTGTACTTTTCAAAGCCAGTTTATTTTTCTCTGAATTATTTCTGTCATATGCCGTCTTTGCTTCTCTCTCCATTTTGATCTTTTCCTGCACGCCATGGTTCCACCACCATGTCTCCTTACCAACTGGTGATCCTCTGCTTGATGTCTTTCCCAAAACTTAAGATGTTCTTAAAATCATCATGTTGTGTTTCGCTCCACTTGGTGTCCATGTCCTCTTCTACTTTAATGTTTACAATGACTAATTCTTTGAACCTGTCTCTCGTCTCTTGGTCTCCCAGTTTCCACCACATCATCCTTGGTTGCACTATCTTCTTCCCATGTCCAGCTCGTTTTAGAAAGAAATCGGACAATAATAGCCCATGTAGCATAAAAAAATATCATTTTATTATCTTGCAATTTTTGCACTTATTTTAGGTGACTTTTTATACACACACACACACACACACACACACACACACACACACACACACACACACACACACACACACACACACACACACACACACACACACAAGTGTGTGTGTGTGTGTATGTGTGTGTGTATGTGTGTGTGTGTGTATGTGTGTGTGTGTGTGTGTGTGTGTGTGTGTGTGTGTGTGTGTGTGTGCGTGTGTGTGTGTGTGTGTGCAAACTCAACCTTTAGAATTAAAACGAGACTACAGGTTATAGTGAGAGATTTGAAATGGGTCAGTGGAAGCATGGCTACACAGATGAGTTTCAGAGAGAAAGAGGAGGTTAGGGAGTTAAGTACCCATGTGCTGATCCACAGACGAAAGATTAAGGTTTAGGCCACGAATTTTAGAAAAGTGAAGATTGAAAGAAGCATATCTATCAGGAGGTGCAAGGTTAAGGGAAGAACCATTACTGCCACCAGGCGTGTCGACCCTCACGCCAGTAGTGGAGTTAACAAGATCCCCGGAGATTCTTAGCACCCCTCTATGCCGTGTACTGGGGGCCATATGCTGTGGACCTTCCATAAATATAGCATATATGAGGAAAAAGAGGGGAAAAAGAAAAAAATATGGGGAGTCTTGTGACTTGTCAAATGTAATGGGATAGCAAGAGATGTGTAACGAATACGCCATAATATTCGGTGTAGATGTAGGCATAAGGAAAGAACCGTCCTGAAGAAAGATTTTTGTGCCAGACTCTGTCAAAAGCTTTAGAAAAATAAAAAACGCCGACAAAGGATCCCCCATGAGTGAGATAGGATAAGAGGTTACCAGTAGATCTTACCTTGCAGAAGCCTTATTGGCGATTAGAATTTGTGAGTTAGATTCATTGTGTATCAAGAAGTGAAAACTGAGCAAAGTTTCAATTACTTTAGTGATTTAAAAGATTAGGCCAATTGGTCAGTAGATGGAAGGAATAGAAAGGTCTCTCTTCTTTGGAACTGGTTGAGAGGGAACTGAAGTGTAGATTCCGGTTGAGAGTATATATATATATATATATATATATATATATATATATATATATATATATATATATATATATATATATATATATATATATATATATATATATATATATATATATATATATATATATATATATATATATATATATATATATATATATATATATATATATATATATATATATATATAGAGAGAG
>JAXCGZ010017171.1:5000-15000 GCA_037179515.1 Halocaridina rubra | reverse complement strand
TCGTTCAAGATAGTTATGCTCGCGGTATTAAATAAAGCATCGTAGGTACACACGCAATGAACTGGACATATAAACAAGACTGAACACCTTATATCTATATCAGTTAGAAACTCCAGTTTAATTTTCATTTATAACGTATATCCTAAACCATCTCTCTCTCTCTCCTCTCTCTCTCTCTCTCTCTCTCTCTCTCTCTCTCTCTCTCTCTCTCTCTCTCTCTCTCTCTCTCTCTCTCTCTCCTCTCTCTCTCTCTCTCTCTCTCTCTCTCTCTCTCTCTCTTTTTCTCTTTTCTGTGTGTGTGTATTTGCAATTGACTGGAATCTATCAAAACAGCATCTGAAACTGAATCGTAAATATTGTTTTATCTTTGCATGGATTCTCTCTCTCTCTCTCTCTCTCTCTCTCTCTCTCTCTCTCTCTCTCTCTCTCTCTCTCTCTCTCTCTCTCTCTCTCTCTCTCTCTCTCTCTCTCTCTCTCTAAGTATTCAGATTACATCATAACTACCAATGTATTTAATGTATTCATTGACCTGCCATTAATTCTTTATAATTATTCCTAAAGCAGAATAAAACTATTGATAACAATTAAAACCTCATATTATTGTATGTTTAGAAAATATGATATACAACGTTTTGATTTGTTTTTATAAATTGATAAAGTAGCTTATTATATATATATATATATATATATATATATATATATATATATATATATATATATATATATATATATATATATATATATATATATATATATATATATATATATATATATATATATATTTTAGCAGTGAAAGTTACTAATATTGAGAATATATTTGTCATGTGTGTATACGAGATCTACATATTCTATTTTAACTTTTTCAAGACCCAACCTTGTGGCGATTGCACTCTCGTTTAGCGATATACTTAATTAAATGTCAGGATGTACCCCTTTTTTATATTTCAGTACTCTATATACTGACTCTTGAAACTGCCCACGGAATCTCATGGGCGAGAGGCAGAAGCTGGGGCACTAAAGTATGGAATTGTAAGTTTTGTAAAATTGCTATTTGTTACGAAATTATATATTTTTTATTATTGTGACACCATGACGGGCAAGAAAAATAAATTATTAAATCTAGCCAACCTAAGCATAATTTGGAATGATCTTGACCATTTGGTGGGGGGGGGGCATTGTAACAGATTGGGGTTCCCGTTGGTTTTGCGTGTTAAGTTTTGGCAACCATTATTAGCGAGTTCTTAGAATTACTAGGAAGTCTGAAAATGATGTCGCCATTTTTTCTGTTGAAATTTAAAGACCCAAATTTTGTATGTTGCAGATTCCTGACGTGAAGTGAGCCATTAGGAGCAGTCATAAGATGGAGCCAAGCACCAGGTACTGATTTCAAACTTTGCATTCAGTGTCAGGAGCCAGACAATCGTAACCTAGTAAATGGACCATTAGTAGAAGCATATTCCAAGTCCCTCCACTTCATCTATGAAAGAGGACAGTATGGAGGTGCTGATTATGCACAGATCAGCGGACGATTGCAAGGTACACTGCCACCTATCTGAAAGATAAGAAAGCAAAGTGGCACAGAAAATGTTATGGGGCTACTTGTCACAGTGGTCACTTAGAGCGTGCCAGGGTATGATACCAGAAGGCCTGCCAACATGGAGAGAGTCAGCATCTTCAGAAGAGACATGGTCGGCCTTCTGCAGTCGCTAGTGTACCAGACTCTACTGAAAGCGAGACTCCTCACTTCACAAGTTCAGCAACATCTCCTTTCAATGCAAACCTGTGTTTCTTCTGCCAAGGAGACAGGAAAGAGCCAGTTCATGAGGTGTGTTCATTCAATGCTGGGAAATAGCTGCAAAATGCTGTTGATGTGAGCAAGAATCAGACTTGGAAGGTGCAGCTGAGTAACACCATCACTGAGGACGATGTTTGTGCCGCTGATGTTAAGTACCACCTCTCATGCTGGGTTCAGAATGTTTAGCGCAGTGCAACTAGCAGCAGTGAGGACAGAGAGTAAGCACAGTAAGAATCTTTGTTGGCAAAGTAGTCTCAGACATTGAGTTTGTCAGCCTAATTCAGACTCTACTCCAGGCTGGGGAAGTTCTCAACTTGACAGACCTCAAGTTGGCCTACTCTAGTATGTTTGAATCAAAGGAGAACTGAACAATGATGATGCTGAACAATATGTTCCAAAAGCACTCTATGCCTTCCTTCACTGTTTGTTGCAGGACCAGCTGCAAGCATTGAAGCAGAGACAGTCCGTTCTACCACTATTCATTGAGATGTTCTAGCTGTTAGTCAGAACATTATGTATTGCTTCAAGACAAAGCGCCAAATCATGCACAAGCCAAAACGACCAGATGCTCCATTCCATCATCACTTAGAATGTCCACAGCAGCTTGCCATTGCCATTGCAGTTCATCAGTCTACTAGAAGCAAGAAGCTCCTTGAATTCCTGCATGGGTTTTGTCTCTCTGTAGATTACACCCAGATCCTAAGGCTAGATACCCAACTAGCCAGTGCAGTCATAGAGGCAATCCAGGAACAAGGAGCATATTTGCCACTAACAATGCGCAAGGGGGCATTCATTTTCATTGCCATAGACAACAGTGACTTCAGTGAGGACACACCAGATGGGAAGCAGACCCTACATGCTACAGCCACTGTACTGTATCAGTGGAGGGAACCTTATTCTAACAAACAGAGCACAAGGAGGTTAAGGCTGCATGACCAGAAAGCCAGAGACCTCCCTCTGAAGAGCCTGACTGACCAAGATTTTACTTGGTACCATGCACCTAATACACTGGCTGCCAAAGGTATCATCTTTGCTGGATTCCAGCCTGGGGCAAATCTGGAAGCAATCGGACCTTATTCTGCACAAGACTCAGTGTGACTACTTTTATGCGCAATCATGCGCACCACTGAACCTGGGGATGGCCAAGCCATGGATGTCACCACGCTAGACAATCAACTGCAGGATGCTCTTCAGGGCGTCCAGGCCATGGATATTACCTTAACAGATGATCAACAGGCTCCAAGAGATATCCAAGTCATGGAAATTAACCAACCTGGTGATAAACAGGCTCCTGAAGGATCACAGGAGCCACTTGCTGCAGCTTTCCTTGATGAGTCAGCAGGCATGCAAGATCCACAACAGCCAGAACTTCAACAGGGTGGTGGTGTCAAATGTCACAACATCCCTACCTGGGCAGCCTACAAGTCTCTCCTGTCCTCTGAAAAACTATTGACAGAGGTTAGTGCCCCCCATTTGATAGCTACACCTGCCCATGAATGGCAAACACTGGTCACAGTCCTGAAACAGACACAACACAACTGCTTGGTCATGGGACCTGGCAGGAAGACAATAATCACTTGGACATGGCCTTGGATGAATGAATCAAGCAGCTCAAGATGACCAGGGATGATTGCAAGGGCAGGTGGGTGCTGAGACTGGGAGAGATGCACACAGTGATGGCTGCATTGTGGGCAGCTGGGAATGCCATAGAAGACAGCGGGCTTGACGAAGCTTGGGGTGAAGCTGACATCTATCGTCCCACTACAACAAGGCAGATCCTAGAAGCCAAGCACATGAAAAGAGATCTGGAAGTACACATTATTACAGTCCAAGCCCTCTATGATCTCTATATGAAAGAATTCCTCCTAGATCATCCTGATCTGAAGGGTCCATGTGCAGAGGCAGCACAGCAGCTTGACCGAAGCTGTGTTCAACACCTGCAACAAAGGATGTTGGAGGAACAGCAAAATATGCTACCTACCCCTGATTCCCAAAGGGTACTGAAAATGATGGCTGCATTTGATAAAAAGAAGGAAGCACAGAGTCCACTCTTCAAGTTTGTGTGAGGCTACATGAAGATGGTATTATTCATATACATATTCATCCATGCTACCCGTGATGGTCTTTGGAAGCTGCATCTGTCATCCCTTGATGCTCTGCGCAAGTACTTCTATGCTCATGACAAGCAGAAATATGCCGGTCTGGTTCCACTCTACCTTGCAGAGATGAAGGCCCTCCAGGTCACAGATCCAGACATACATCAAGAGTTCATAGATGGAAACTTTGTAGTCAACAAAATCAAGATCCCATTTTGTGCCATTGGGGTGAATCATGATCTTGAGCACATCAAGCGCATCAAGAAAGTCACTGGAGGACTTGTGGGCATGGCACAGAATGCCAGTGCTTGGGAGTGATGCTTCCTTTCAGCTCCAGAGCTGAGTAGGCTCACTGAAAAAGCACAAGTGATGGCTGGCTCACCAACAGCTACAAGCAAGGATCACCATGATCTCACATTGGCTGTCTGGAAAAGGCAGGAAGAGAACATTGCTCGACTGAAGAGTGTGCCCAGAACCTCTGTAAATCCTATGAAATATGAGGGTGAAAACCTGACCAACATCATCACACAGGTTTGATACCAGCCAAGGTGTAAAGAAATATGTGCAGCCAAGATGACATTGGATAGCAGAAGTATGTCAAGTTTGTTGAGGAGTGCATCAACACAAATTAGGTCAGTGTCTGGGCCAGAATTAAGAAGGTTCAACTAAAGACATGGAAAAATGCAAAGAAGTCAGTGAAACACAAACTGGCTGATCAAGTAGTAGAGCTCAAAGATGACAGGTCACTATTTGCCCGCATATTGATTGTTGCTCAGTCATACCATGAGATCAACCTCAAGGCGAGCATTGGCCAGCATAAGTTCACGTACCTCCCACGAGCTTTGTTCACAGTGAGTGGCAAATTCCTACCGTGCACAGACAGATCAAGCTCATGGCTATACTTGAGGAGCTGCCAAACAAAACTGGTGGTGATCTGCAGCCAGAGGATGTCACCAATGACACTGCTCCATTGCCACAAAGGAAAGTGACTGTCATTGATGGTATGGCAGTTGTCTAGGTAATGGGTAAGCCATATTGGGTCAAGATATGTGCCCAATGGGTTGACCACTTCAGAGCCACATTGAACAGCAAGTGTAGTGACTATGATGAGATCCATCTAGTCTTTGACCGCTATGATCTTCCCACCTCACTGAAGGAGGCCAAGAGAGAGAGACACCAGGATGGCAAGCCAGCTACTGCTTATCATGTCACAGACAACACACCAGTCAGTAAGATGTCAGCAAAGCAATTCTTGTCCAGTACCACAACCAAAGATGAACTGACGGTTTATCTTGCAAAGAAAGCTCTCCACCACTTTGAAGGTAAGCAAACGGTCTTCATAGTGACTTTACGGTAAGAGATCCTTTCGAACTCTATGGATGTTCAACATCTCTGCAGCTCCCAAGTAGAAGCTGACACAAGGCTTATCCTACACAGTTTAGATGCTGCTCAAAGAGGAGCAACAGAACTTTACATTCAATCACCTGACACTGATGTGTTTGTCCTTACAATCCACCATTACCATCAGCTCTGCAGGAACATACTTCGTCACAGGTGTGGGGAACAAGAAACGGGTAATCACACTGGAACCAGTAGTGAATGCACTTGGAGCTGCAAAAGCTGAAGCCTTACCAGGATTTCATGCCTTCTCTGGAGCCAACATAACAGGGCGATTTGCTGGCAAGGGGAAGAAGACCTTTTGGCAAGCACTAAACAGATGCTCAATGGAGGTGGTATCTACATTTGCTGCCTGGGAACCTGTGAGGAGCTGGGTGTTGACACTGAACATGCCTTTGAAACATTTATTTGTCATGACTATGAGCCTAGTACCATTGTAGTGGATGTTGGTTATCTCAGGTGGAAGCTTTCCACTAAGATACAACTAGAAGCTCAAAAGCTACCTCTGACACGAGGAGCCTAGCATGAAGCCATTGCCAGAGTACATTACTAGGCCATGGTGTGGTATCAGGCTGACATTCCCCACCCTCAGCTACCACCAGCAAGACGCCATGGGTGGATAGAAGAGGGTGATAGACAAGTGCCAGTCTCAACAACGATCCTCCAGCTCCAGCCACAGTTACTCACCTCATCAAATGTGGGTGCAAGAAGACTAGTTGCAGGCCCAACTGTTCCTGTAGGTCCCAGTGCCTCAACTGCTCCGAGATGTGTAGGTGTGGAGCCAATGAGGAGGTGTGCAGTAACGTCAGTCAGGCACTCTTGGGAATTGATGAGGATGGAGAAGAAGGAGATCCTTCCATCTAACTATGAACACAAACACTAGCTGCACATTAATGTTCCATCCTCTTTTAAAGCTGACCAGAGCCAGCCGGAATGGTGGATGGAGAGAATGAAGAAAAACATGTTTGAACAATGACATTATCAGTGTTTGTACAATATAGAAGCAAAAAATGTTTAGTTTCTTGAAAGGAGTGTTATTGTTTTATCAATATGCAAACTTTCAGCAATAATATTGGGTGTCTGACTTGGATACAGTAGGGTTTATGTTGTCTTTTGGGGTAACATAATCAAATTATTTAGCACGATTTGGGCCATAATTTAAATTCGATTGAAACGTATAAGGAAATGTAAAAAAAAAAATAAATAAATAAAATGGCGACATCATATTTTTGCAAATTAAATCCTTCCAGAAGACATTCCAACCAGTGGCCAAAAATTAACATCTGAAACCAACGGGAAGACATTGTCTCCCCCACTAATTTCATTGTCCTCCTTATAGGAAATTAGTAAAATATGTTAACAATATGAGAGTTGAGACAATAATTACCATAAGTTATGCTGATTATCATCCATCTTATATAATCTATATATATATATATATATATATATATATATATATATATATATATATATATATATATATATATATATATTTATATATATATATATATATATATATATATATATATATATATATATATATATATATATATATATATATATATATATATATATTATATATATATATATATATATATATATATATATATATATATATATATATATATATATATATTATATATATATATATATATATATATATTATATATATATATATATATATATATATATATATATATATCTATATATATATATATATATATATATATATATATATATATATATATATATATATATATATATATATATATATATATATATATATATATATATATATATATATATATATATATATATATATCTATATATCTATATATATATATATATATATATATATATCTATATATATATATATATATATATATATATATATATATATATATATATATATATATATATATATACTGAACAGTCTATATAAGTTATTGATATCTCATACATATAATTTGGTAAAAAAAATATCGTCTTCTTTCCTATTTTTTTTTCCATTTCTATGAGTGTGTGTATGAGAGAGAGAGAGAGAGAGAGAGAGAGAGAGAGAGAGAGAGAGAGAGAGAGAGAGAGAGAGAGAGAGAGAGAGAGAGAGAGAGAAGAGAGAGAGAGAGAGAGAGAGAGAGCCTACCAGGTATTTACTGGTCTCCTGTGTTTGTTTAAAGGGGAACTTGGAGACTAGAATCTGGTGCTACTCCCCTCTCCTCACTGGACACCTCTACCTCGCCCTTTTCCCTCTCCCTTCCCCCACTCATCTGCTCTCGTATACCTGAGAAGCAGTCCCCTCATCTCGTCTGCTTTTGCACTCAAGTTCTTTTTCTATTAAATTTGCTCCTCCTCCCCATTACAGTCATTGATTCTCTCACCTTGTTATCATCTCTCTCTCTCTCTCTCTCTCTCTCCTCTCTCTCTCTCTCTCTCTCTCTCTCTCTCTCTCTCTCTCTCTCCTCTCTCTCTCTCTCTCTCTCTCTCTCTCTCTCTCTCTCTCTCTCTCTCTCTCTCTCTCTCTCTCTCTCTCTCTCTAGGGAGGAAAGTAGAACTTTCGTATTCCTGTCTTTTCAAATATCCTTTCCTTATACATGATCATAAATTTTCCAATGTTTTTCGTCTTTTCACTCAGAGTACTACTGCATTTTACTCCCATCCGGAAACAAAAATTTCTTTCTCTCATTCTCCATGCTAGGAGGTTGGTATGTGCTGGGTGGGATATGCCACACTTTTCCACATTAGAGAGGGCATCTTACCTGCTACGCAGACTTCAAGTTGTTGTACACTTCAATACCACTATGAGATTTTATGCACTTGGATTTTGAGAGGTGAAGATATGTTTCATTATCTGCTTCACCATTCAATTACTCTGACTTTATATGTTGTGAGATACACTTTTACTCTTTTCTATGATTTTGTACATATATATTTAAAGTTACTCTGAAATATGAAGATAAGACAAATATTCTGTGACACCTCTTCTTAATCTTGATTATATCCTGAGATTATTGTCCATCCCAAGAGACTCTGAACACCTTATCGTGCTATAAAGAGAGTGTAATGTATATTACGCCCTGTGGAATTCAGAACCTACCCTTTGTTTGCCAATAAGTAATGTTTTAATCAACCTTTATTATACTTCGAATTTGTGAAAATACTCTTTACCCTGAAAGTCACTCAGATCATGATACGTATTTACTCAATGAATTTGCTGATTAGATAATGGTTATTTTACGCATGAGATGAGATATTCTTAATATGCATTTCAACGGCACTCTTATTGAGTTAAATTCTGGCCTTATGTGTACTAAATTACATCAGTGTTGTATATTTTTCACTAGTATCAGAGGCCTTCTAGTTAGCATTAGTGACTTAACTGTTGCCTCATGGCAGCAATGCTCTTTGATTTGCTCAGAGACATATGTTTCTCAGTTAGCATTAGTGACTTAACCATTGCCTCATGGCAGCAATGCTCTTTGATTTGCTCAGAGACATATGTTTTTCAGTTAGCATTAGTGACTTAACCCTTGCCTCATGACAGCAATGTTCTTTGATTTGCTCAGAGACATATGTTTCTCAGTTAGCTTTAGTGACTTAACCGTTGCCTCATGGCAGCAATGCTCTTTGATTTGCTCAGAGACATATGTTTCTCAGTTAGCATTAGTGACTTAACCGTTGCCTCATGGCAGCAATGTTCTTTGATTTGCTCAGAGACATATGTTTCTCAGTTAGCATTAGTGCCTTACCTGTTGCCTCATGGCAGCAATACTCTTTGATTTGCTCAGAGACATGTTTCTCAGTTAGCATTAGTGACTTAACCGTTGCCTCATGGCAGCAATGCTCTTTGATTTGCACAGAGACATATGTTTCTCAGTTAGCATTAGTGACTTAACCGTTGCCTCATGGCAGCAATGTTCTTTGATTTGCTCAGAGACATATGTTTCTCAGTTTGCTTTAGTGACTTTACCGTTGCCTCATGGCAGCAATGCTCTTTGATTTGCTCAGAGACATATGTTTCTCAGTTAGCATTAGTGACTTAACCGTTGCCTCATGGCAGCAATGTTCTTTGATTTGCTCAGAGACATATGTTTCTCAGTTAGCTTTAGTGACTTAACCGTTGCCTCATGGCATCAATGTTCTTTGATTTGCTCAGAGACATATGTTTCTCAGTTAGCATTAGTGACTTAACCGTTGCCTCATGGCAGCAATGCTCTTTGATTTGCACAGAGACATATGTTTCTCAGTTAGCATTAGTGACTTAACCGTTGCCTCATGGCAGCAATGTTCTTTGATTTGCTCAGAGACATATGTTTCTCAGTTAGCATTAGTGCCTTACCTGTTGCTTCATGGCAGCAATGCTCTTTGATTTGCTCAGAGACATATGTTTCTCAGACGCGACATATATTTTAAATGCTTATTCCTGGTTTCATGATGTTCCTCCATATGAAGCGTGATACCTTTCCTAGAGCTCGTTGTATGGTAGTTTATGTTCTTTATGGATTTTTCTATATATGTGCCATGTTTCAAGTGTGAGTGTCATGAGATTCAAGTTTTGAAAATATTTTGAAGACACGATCAATTTTCAGTTTTGTTTATATACCGTAGCCCAGACCTTGATGATATTACATTTGATTGGCTTGTTGATAAGATGGCGGCTGTACAGCAGATTGATAGAAATGCCTCATGCAGTTTTGTTGTTAACTTAATGCTT
>JAXCGZ010017170.1:97500-113612 GCA_037179515.1 Halocaridina rubra | reverse complement strand
CCTCTAACACTCCTCTTAGCTCCTCAGGGAGGTTGGTTAAGAGTACTTCCTCCGTGTTCCCCTGCGTGTCGCAAAAATTGAATAAATGGGGAGGATGGGGGGACAAGGAATCTCCTCCTCAGTTTTTATCCTACGAGTGGACACGACAAAACAGTAAAAATACATAATATAAAAAATACGAAGAAACAAATAGTTTGTAAGTATAAAAAAATAGTAACAACAATGCAAGACAACAACAAAAATAATGTAATAGTGAATATGGTAAATAAACAATACGTAACATCATCAGAATAATGAAAATAATGTAAAGCAATGAAAAAATACATAATTGGGAATACAGAGAAACAAATAATAAGTAACCCCAAAAACAAAGAAAATAAGGAACAGTGAAAAAAAAAATACATAACTGGAAAATTTATGGAAACAAACAGTATGTAACTATAAAGAAAATGAATAAAATTACAAGCAAAGAACCAAAACATAACCACAAAAAAATCAATAAAAGTGTAAAACTACAAAAATACACAAAATTGGAATATACAAAGAACCGAATAATATGTAACTATAAAAAAAGAATAAAAATAGTATAAAACAACAATAGCCAATCAAAATGGAATATACAAAGAACCGAATAATATATAACTATAAAAACAACTGAAAATAACATAAAACATTACACGATATACAAAATGGAAAATTCGAAGAAACACCCAATCAGTAACTATAAGCAAATGAATAAAATTATATAGAACTATAAGTAAATATATTGCATAGAAAACAGAAGAAAAAAGCCTCTATGTAAGTACAACAGTTATTTCTGTGCCTCATCAAAGTTGTTCGTTAGTAAATATAAGCACTTACTTACAACGGCGGTATTAGTAAGTTAATTTTTTTTTCTTAAAATTTAGCACATTTGTGTTAATAATATTAAAACTTTGAAAGTATATTTTTCTCTAATAATGCATATAAACTCTGTTGGATAATTATATGATTGAAGCATTCATATCTAAAGTACAAATGTAAGTTTTATAGGACATATTAATAGAATTTTCAATATAAGTACTTTGCAAAAACACATATGCTTGTTACTATAGAATTATGCATCAAATCATGATAAGAAGAATCTAGTTCTAGTGGACCAACGCATTTATCCCCTTTTATACATACACACACACACACTTTTACATACACACACACACACACACGCATATATATATATATATATATATATATATATATATATATATATATATATATATATATATATATATATATATATATATATGGACACACACACACACACACACACACACACACACAGATATATATATATATATATATATATATATATATATATATATATATATATATATATATATATATATATATATAAGATTTACTTTGCACGTATATAAAATCCGATATCGATGCAATTTGTCGACTCGAAACCAAGGTCAAAATAATGGGATATGTGACCAGATATGGAAAGGATATCAAACAGGTGACGTATGTATTTCACGAACAAACGTAGACCATAACATTCAGTTGTATTGCTTCGCTATGTATAAACCCATAAAGATTGCTCTGTCACACAGGCGAAAGCTTGTTGTTATATGAGATTCCGTCTCCTGTAAGTTCCAAACATATCTGTAACCACGATATCACTGCGACTAAAACAAACACACACACACACAGTATATATATATATATATATATATATATATATATATATATATATATATATATATATATATATATATAGAGAGAGAGAGAGAGAGAGAGAGAGAGAGAGAGAGAGAGAGAGAGAGAGAGAGAGAGAGAGAGAGAGAGAGAGAGAGAGAGAGAGACAGGCAGATAGCTAAACAACCATTAAATACTTAACGTAAGTGGTAGAACAATAGTTATAAGCTCTTTTTATTTTTTTTACACATTTGACCGAGCTCCAAGTAATTAGTCATTAAACTCTCTGGCTATTAAACCATCAGTTTTTTATCAAAAGCATATAAATGGGTATAAATAAAGCGTTATTAAAAGCACCAGTTATCTTAAAAAAAATAAATGGATATATATATAAAAAGCGAGAAGTACGAGCTACATGTTAATAATAAACATATATATAAGTCAAGCGAGTGTTTTAGCGAGTAAATAGCACAAAAGTGCGAACTATTAATAAACAATAAATATAAATCTATAAAGGGAGTGTTTTAGAGAGTAAATGGCACTGAAGTACGAACTATTAATAAATAATAAATATAAATGAATACAGGGTCAAGAAACAACATTGAAGTGCGAACCATTGATAAAAATAAACATATATAAATAAAGCGAGTTCTCTAACGAGTGAATAACACTTTAGTATCAACTGTCAATAAGTAATAAATATAAATAAATAGAGCGAGTGTTTTATAGTAAATAGCGTTAAAGTGCGAACTATCAATAAACGATAAAAATAATTCAATGAAGTGAGATTTTCAGCATGTTCAAAGCACTGAAGTGCGAACTATTAATAAATAATATATAAATAAAGGTAATGGTTTAGCAAGAAACAGCAGTGAAATGTGACCTATTAATGAACAATTATTATAAATATATAAAAATAGCACAGAAGTACGAACTATTAATAAACAATAAATATAAATAAATAAAAAGAAAGGTTTAGGGAGTAAATAGCAGGGAAGTACAGTAAAGTCTTGGGGGGGGGGGTGCCAAAAAAGTGCCAAAGTATTTCTACGATCACTGCCAAGGTGGGTGAGTAGCCAACAGTGGTATGCGCTTGTAAACAATATCAACCACTTGGGTCGTGGGGATTTTATACACATGTGGGTTGGATCTTTTGATGATATAATGCAAAAAAAAAATATTAAACTCCTCTTTACTCTCTTTCCTCTTCAAAGCATTTCGATTCCTCTTTTTTTAAAGGTAAATACGAGAGATTTGTACCAACATCACATTAATTTGGGGATGCAAAGCATCCGCAAGGGCCAGTTCTCCGCTTAGAATCCCTAGATCGTGAAAGATAAGGATGAAATATCTCTTACGAGCCAATGAGGATTATAAAATAGATAGCATGCATATCTACGTTTGCTTTGTGCTCTCCTATTTACTAAATGCATATATAAGTATGCAAACACACACACACACACACACACACACACACACACACACACACACACAACATATATATATATATATATATATATATATATATATATATATATATATATATATATAGTAGCCTAAGCAAGAAAGCACTTACATTATACAATCATTGCATTAAGTAATAATAATAATAATAATAATAATAATAATATTTACTCATGCAAAATCTCCCTTTCAGAAACGGTATGAACTACACATCCCCCCGCGAAAAAAAAAATTCTTCAGAACTTGAACAAAGTTGTAGTTTCTGAAAGGAAAAATATTCGTTATTATAATTACAATGCTGCGGTCTCTCACTCAGAAAAATAAGGAATTACCAATGCCTCTCCTCTCTCTCTCTCTCTCTCTCTCTCTCTCTCTCTCTCTCTCTATCTATCTATCTATCTATCTCTAATATATATATATATATATATATATATATATATATATATATATATATATATATCTACACACACACACACACACACACACACACACACACACACACACACACACACATATATATATATATCTCAGGCTCTCACTTTTTCCAATCCTTTGTAACTTTTATCCTCGACTAATGACGACAAACCGAACCAACGAAAGTGTTCCAAAGTATAAAGAAAATGAATTCATATTTTTCTTAGCAACAAAAACCTCTTTATTCACGCAATGAACTTAATGCCTTCAGCGTAACAGCAACACAAAAGTGAGCAGAAAAAAAATGATAAGAAGACCATCTTAGGAAAAAAAAAAAAACGCTGTAGGCAGTGGAAGCATTTTTGTCATTCCGCCGTCTCCGGTCGCCTTCTGCTTTGTCCAAGTTCTTAGAACTACGCTAGTTTCAAGTTTGACAATAGAACCAGAGGATATTAACATTAGAACGCAAACTTTTATTTATATACAAAGATTTATTACGACTAATGAGTACTATTACTACTACTACTAATATAACTAATGAGCACTACTACTACTACTACTACTACTACTACTACTACTACTACTACTACTACTACTACTAATAATAATAATAATAATAATAATAATAATAATAATAATAATAATAATAATGCTTCCATTGCTTGGTGTTACTCAAGGCCAAAATAATAAAAATTATATTCCGTATATCTTCGAAAAAGTTTTCCTTCATCAAAATCAATCCGGGCTTCTAAAGATACTATTTCACACTTACCTCAATACATCTAATAATGAACTCTCTGAGTAGACAATGCTTCCTACCTAGTGGCACCACTGGTTCTTTTTCTCAATCTCAACTGGCTCTGGCAAAGAGAAGCTTTAAGAGCGACGTTGACAAGGCCTCCCATAACTAGGTTGCCAGAGCCTCTCATAAGTTAAGTTGACAGGGCTTCACACAAGACAGGTTGACAAGGCCTCCCAAAAGCCTGGATGACAGGGCTTCTCAAAACTCATTGGTGGGGGCTCTTGAAAGCCAGATTGGCAGGGCCTCCAAAGAGCAAGGTTGACAGGACCTCGTGTAAACCAGTTTGAGAAGGAAAAAAAAAAAAACTGGATGACATGGCCTCCTAAACACCATGTTGACAGGATCTTAAATACAAGCGACACCACTACCATTTTCTTCTTATTCCCAAACGGCTCTGGCTATGAGAAGCTGTACGACCACCATGAGGAATTGGCTCGGGCTCAAGTAATTTGGATGAGGTCAAGATGAAAAGGGTCTCTACAGATATTGGCTTAATATAATAATAATAATAATATTAACAGGCTCTGTTCCCAGATGTTAATTTTCTTGTCGCTCGACGTAATCTCAGAGAGATAATCCTCAATAGACAGCATCAGTCACAATCCTTTGGACAGCTTAGGAGGAATTGCAACACTGATCAGGCTTCGAGTTATACACATATAAGAAGAAGCTTAACTTCCACACTGATTGCTGTTACTGCGTCCAGGTGTTATAAACCCATTGTTATCGAAACAGACCAAGGGAAGGCAATGTTAAAATGGAATGAGAACCAATTTGCCTCCCATAGAAAGAACACAAGAATTCGACTCATAGGCCCGATTTCTTAAACAGTGTAAACCTAGGATACCATATTGTTAGTTAGCTAGACACACACAAATGGATTTCATAAAAGCATCTGACGCGGTTCTGTGTTTGGCTAGGATCCCTCCAGTATGGTATCCTAGGTATACACTGTTTAAGAAATCGGGTCATAGAGAAGTAATTTATTTTTTAATTGCAAGCCAGGAATTCATGGGCAGAAGTATTCCCTTGATTTCTGATTTATTGTTTAATTTTATTTTATTTCTTTATTTTTATTCAAGATAAGAATAATACAATAAAAAAGGTGATAACTTTTGAATGTGTGCTTAATATTTCACTACACTATTACTCTATTCACATATTAGATGCACTTAAGATAATATAATCATGGACCATATTTTCTGTAGTCCGAGGACATGGGTGCAATGAATATGACACAATGTAGTTTAATAGGAAAACAGGAATGAAGCCACGAGGTGGGCAAGTCCTAACATTAGGGGAAGAAGTCAGTTCAACTCGATGCTGGTTTCATGCCAGGAACAATGGACAGTGTTAGTGTCAGTAAGATAATCCGGGAGTAACATTTTAATACATTATTAACACTTGCAATACCCACTGGAAACTTCGTCGAAGGAAGGCATTTATTTGTTTAATTATAGTCTGAAAGAGGCTAATGAGATACAGAGACCCTATAAAACACGTAATAAATCACTGATTTAAGGAAAGAAGAGTGAGGTTTCATTCAGTGGTTTCGTTTTTTCAAAGCCAACACACATTACATATTAGCAAATAGTTATCGTGAAAAAATTCAATGACAGGAAGTCTAACACTTGAAACTATTATCGCTAATTTTATGTGGCCTCATGAATTGGGCATAACAATCAACAAGGTTAACAAAACTAGACATGGAGACAATGCACTGATGAAAAGAAAGAACGAAATAGGTGTAACCACAAAAATGTGTCACCCACCCATTCCATCTGGTGAGTCAACAAGATGGGATATGGTTAGGATGCTAGGCAAAAGGGACAATGACTGGACGGTTTTTCGTATCGTTCCAATTTTTTTTTTTTCCTAAAGTCAAAAAGTATAAAAAAATTGGGAAAATTTCAAGTATAAAACTTCTAAGGATATGTCTTTGCAACTCTTACTGAGCTGTGGAGATATGCATGTACATGATTTGGTCACAGTAAAGTAGTCAATGGGGTGGATCAAGGGGACTGGGAATCCCCTTCTCTGTATATTTTCCCCGCAATGAGTCAAGGTATCTTGCTTTGACTAAGCCATCCCCCTTATTAGGGGGAATATAGCTTCTGTATATGGCTAGACAAAATGCAGTACCCAATCATTCCACTTGGTGGGTAACCATGACTGGAATTATGGTTTGGATAAGAGCAAATGAGACAATGATTTGATGTTTTCTTTATCATATCAGATTCTCCAGCTCCAACCTGTCTGTATCCACTCCCATTCAAATGGGCATTGGTAGTAACAGATTAAAAAGGCAAACAACAACAAAAACAACATTAAAAGCAAAAAAGACAAAAGGTGCCAGTCATGTTTGAAACTCCGAAAGAGATGACATTGCAAATCTTACTATCCGAGCTGGACTTTCGCACATATTTTCCTTTGTATAATATTAACTCATCTCTGTCATGTCCTTAACCTTTTCCTTTTTCATTCATTTTGGTGTTTTCTCGCGCCCGGCCCTTTATTGATAAGGGCAGTTTTTGCCTGTCCCGGTGTCACACTCATAAAAAAATAAAAAACATGGACTGGTACTTTTCTGCAGTCAGCACAAGTCTACAGCACAAGAATGAGAAAAAGCAACTAAACAACTTGGTTGACTAGGATGCGGGTAAAAAAAAACAATATTTGAAGGGTTTCCTTTGTCATTTCAGGGGTTTTCCCACGATAAAAAGCCAAATTTCTGTAGTAGGTTGGCCCGCGGCACCAGCCGCTCGTTGCGATAATACAGCTGAAGGTCTTTTAATCTTAACTAGAACTGTCCTGGACAGCTCCATGTTAAGTCTTCCTTCAATTACGGATTCTTTTCTATGCCTACATCTACACGCAATATACTTTCATATTCGGTACACATCTCTTATTATCCCATCTGACAAATCACAATACTCCCCGTCTCTGTTTCTCTTTGCTTTATGTATCTTCGTGCCCAGGCCCTATGAGAGCAATCTTCTTTCCCCGTCCTGGCGTCACACTTATTAAAAAAAAAAAAAAAAAAAAAAAAAAAAAAAAAAAATATATATATATATATATATATATATATATATATATATATATATATATATATATATATATATATATATATATATATATATATAGTTTACAAAATCAGCATGAGAAAAAGCAATACAGAATGGAAGAAAAAACTATAAACCAGAAAATGTATCATCCATTCATAAATTTAGTAAATGACCATGAAGGAATTTAGTTTTATTATGAGGAGTCGAAGAGGCAATAACCAAACCCTTTTTAATTTTCATTCCAGCTAATTTTCGCAAAGTGCAACATACAAGAAAGGTACTAGAAATAGATATTTTTTACAAATTTCTATAAAGACGTCTTGTTAGCTCCTACCAACCGAGTTTAAACCCTCCATAGTTATGTAAGTACAAGAACAGGCTACCCATCAGTAGTCAATGCAGGTCTACGATAGCAGCTTTAAAAATATGTATCACCCAATCTTTCCAGTTGGTGAGTGACTTTGATGGCTAGGAGACGGGCAAAACGGGAAGCGATTGGAGATTTATTCCTTTCAGGAGTTTTCCTACAAAAAAAATAATAGTAATGAAACTGGGAATAGTGCCTATTTGCATCTCTTACTATGTGAGCTGTTACACTCTGGATTTATCCAGGAATTGATTATAGCTCAGAAGTAAACACAATTCTAAAGCACCAACAAGAGGACAAAGAAATACAGAATACGAAATAACAACTACATATAAAAAACTACAAAAATGCATTAACCAATCATTCCATTTGGTGAGTGACCAGGAAAGAATTTGGCTATATGATGCGGGCTGAAGGTCCAATGATTAGACTAATTTGATTTTTTCACTCCAGGCATCAGTTTTTAACGATAAAAACCACTAAACTTTTAAATTTGATAAATATTCATTGTCATGATTGAATTAAACATCAATAGCGGTTGAACTCTACTGTCTTTGACTTGAACTGATATTAAACTCTTAATCGAACAAATGATTAACTTTCAGTGAAGCAATTTTTTTTTTTTATGATTGTGACACCAAGACGCCCCCCCCCCAAGAAAAAAATCCACCCTCATAGGGCCTGGGCACGAAGAAAACATAAAGAGAAACAGAGATGGGGAGTATTGTGACTTGTCAGATGCGAGGGCTAATAAGAAAGGTGCAACGCATATCCATGGATATTCGGTGTTGATGTAGGCATAGAAAGAGAACCGTAACTGAAGGAAGCCTTAACATCGAACTGTCCTGGATAATCTTATTTAAGTTTACATGACCCTTCAGCTGTAGTGTCGCAACGGGCGGTTGGTACCATAGGCCAACCTAGTACATGGTTGCCTGAAAATTATATTCATGCCAACACATATTAGGTGGGCGCGGGAGATTTGGGGTCTAAGAACATTAGTATTTTTACCAACGACCCATCTTTTGAGACGAAGAGGCATAAAATTATGCTCGCAAAGCAATAAAAAATATTAAAAAGCTACTACTTGTGATTACACCTTACGGACTAAGTAAAGTTGACTTCATGAGTGTGACAACGGGGCAGGCAAGAAAATTTCCCTCATTAATAAAGGCCCGGGCACGAAGAAACCATCAAAACTAAAAAAAGGCGAAAGGTTAATCACAAGGCCGAGACGAGGTACTGATACACAACAGAAAAAGGACAGGATGAAAGAACAGCCAAAGCACAGAGAGAGAATTTTTGCCAAAATGTTGGAGATATGAGCAGGAAATTCTTATAATTTTTTTTAAATTTAATTTAATTAAACGTGTCTGTTGGCGTTAAAATAAATCATAAAGGGCATTAGTGATAAAAATATCAGTACAATTTGTTAATTACTCCTACTGCCGAACATACACTGTTTAACAATCTTTTTACACTTATACTGAAAGTATTTTAATATAACTTGGACGATAACTAAACAGAAAAATAATATATAAAAATGGAAGAAAAACTCTGGAGAAGAAGTAAAGCAGATACTCCTCTTGAGAAGACATCAAAATAATTCATTTTATTGAAGAAATGACTTTCAACGACTCTCACATATTTTTTATACCCTCATGTAGTCCGCTAAGATGACAGTGGCTAGGAAAATTCAGACTTCACTACCAAACTAATCCACATTCCCAGCGGGTTCAAGGACCAGTAATGTGAGTGTGTGTGTGTGTGTGTGTGTGTGTGTGTGTGTGTGTGTGTGTGTGTGTGTGTGTGTGTGTGTGTGTGTGTGTGTGTGTGTGTGTGTGTGCGTATCAAAAGGAAAGAAAATGAAATTTACATTTGCAGAAAAAAAAAATTTTGCTGCTAAAAGTTTAATCTGTAGATGCCAAGAGGTGGTCTGAAATTTATACTGTTTTGACACTTTGTGGTAAAATACAGTTCTTTTGAGCATATGTCATTATTCTGCTTAGTTTCCGACCTGCTGCAGCCACTCTAACTAGAAACTCTCTCGCATTCTATCTATCTCTCCATTTCTCTCTCTCTATCTATTATCTAATCTATCTACCTAATATACTGACTAGTTTTCTATCATCCGTAGCCACTCTAAAAATATGGTTAGTAGAGAGGTGTTCAATGAGCAAGTTCACAATCTTATGCAACCCACACTACGATATGAAAAATAAATAGCCTTTTCAAATTAAGCCTTAAAATATTAAATATAAAAATAAAATAAATAGTTCACAATGATATTGTTTGTCCACGTGCAGGACAGATACATCCAAATTATTAGTACAGTATATCAGTATTTCGGTGACTCACCCAATTTTATTATAAAAAATAATCTAAAAAATTTAATTTTACAAAACAGTATCAACACCATAGCACCAACCTGAACCTGTGATGGCAACTGAACGCGCCTTACATATATATATATATATATATATATATATATATATATATATATATATATATATATATATATATATATATATATATATATATATATATATATATATATATATATATATATATATATATATATATATATATTGTTTTCATTTAGGTGTCTTTTCTCTTCCTTCACTGTCTCCATTTTAGATAAGTTTCAGATCTTTAGTCTAGACACCCTTTTTTTTCTCTAACATATCTTTTAATCTAATTCTTTACGTATTTTTTATGTGTAGAATGCTTGTACGAGTGCCAGAACTTCAGACTACGACACACAAAACACAAGTCTTAAAAAAAAATAAAAATAAAAATAAAAACATATATATATATATATATATATATATATATATATATATATATATATATATATATATATATATATATATATATATATATATATCACGACGCGTAAGCTGTAATTAGTAAAGATCTAGTCTTGGAGACCCGTGACATAATGAAGGTACTGATAAACTGCTGCACTAGATTCGTGCTACATACTTTGAAACTACCTGCTACTTCATCTTATAAATCCTTCAATTTATCTGCTGTTCACCAGTGTTGTTGTTGTGTTTGATTTTTTGTCTAGCCCAGGATATCCGTTCTCAAAACAAGGTCAGTCGTTTAAAATAATGTTACTTAATTGTGGGGTGTTGTGCCACTTTCAGATGCATTAAGATCCTTCACACTATGAAAATTCATTTGGGTCTAATCTAGGATGTATCTTGGGTGCTTATTATACTTATCTCCTTGACAAGGTTGAAGCTAAGGCCATCTCTTACTTCTAATTTCGACTCACTTTCTCTTTGCCGGGAGGTATCATCTCTTTACTTTCTATCGATACTACTTCCATCGCTGCTTTGATGAGTTGGCGAGTTGCATCCCTCCCCCGCTGGCGAGGCCGTGTAACAAACACCAGGCAGTCTCGTCGTACAGGTACGGTGTGGAAACTAATATATATATATATATAGTTTATTGACAAAATATTACAAAAGTATTACAAAAATATATTAAATTTTTCTTTTTGCACAAAATAGCATAAGTAATAGAAACAATATTTTGTCCATCAAAAAATCTTAGCCTAAAGAACAATACAAATATTCTCACAAACTTACCAACAAAATTAAATAATCATATTTATCTTAATGCCTAATTCTGAAATACAGTTAGAAGAATAGAATACATCCTAATATTACAAATTAACCTATACATACAAAAAATCAATGCTTTCCTCATTACAAGGTTGAATCTCTTCCTTATCTGTACAACTTTAGTACTTCATAAATATACTGACATATAGTTTATTGACAAAATATTACAAAAGTATTACAAAAATATATTAAATTTTTTCTTTTTGCACAAAATAGCATAAGTAATAGAAACAATATTTTGTCCATCAAAAAAAAAATCTTAGCCTAAAGAATAATACACATATTATCACAAACTTACCAACAAAAGTAAATAATCATATTTATCTTAATGCCTAATTCTGAAATACAGTTAGAAGAATAGAATACATCCAAATATTACAAATTAACCTATACATACAAAAATCAATGCTTTCCTCATTACAAGGTTGAATCTCTTCCTTATCTGTACAACTTTAATACTTCATAAATATATTGACACAACTCGGTAATATGAAGCTCTTCATTCAAAAGTGATTGGACACTCAGATAGTTTAACATATTATATTTTTGTCTCACTGGTTGGGAGAAAGGACACTCAATTAGCACATGTTCTTCACTCTGAACTGCCATTTGATCACAAGCACATACTCTCATTTCTCTTGGTGTTCTGCTCCACCTTCCAGTCTCTACACGCAACTCATGAGACATTACTCTTAACCTTGTGAATGCCATTCGCAAATAATCTGGTACAAACTCTTTGCTACTATACACTTTATGTACTGTCAACTGACTATTTAAAATTTGTCTATATGTAAGATATTTTGTGGCACCTTCGGGTTTATTCAGTATTACAGATTTTATTCCACTTAGAGCAGAAGCTTCCACATTATTTGCAATATATGAATTTAAGAATTGATAACCAGGTGTATTTTCCCGTCTGCAGATGTCAAATACCACATAGAAAGGTTCTTCATTGTTAACCTGTTGCATTTTTTTGGTTAAAAATCCCCTTCTTCTTTCATTAACTTCATGTACTAAAGTTTCCAAACCACTTTCTATTAAACATAAGGATATTGGAGTGTTGTTTCTCACTCCCAATAAACACTTTACTGCCCTGTTATAAAGTTTTTCCATGCAAGCTAAATTACTTGTGAACCAACTCTCAGAGCCATACAAAAGTGAAGAACTCAAAGCAGCTTTAAAAACTTTAACCTTATATGCATAGGGCATACTCATGTTATTTATACAGAATATACTAAACTTATTGACTGTTGCCGTACCATCGATTTCATGCTGTTTAAGTACTGAGTGCATATTTGCATCATCAGTAAACCATGCACCTAAGTATAGATACTTTTTACAATAATCTATTTTTATGTTGTTTATCACTATTGATGCTTTATCTCTGTCTTTTCCATTAACGACAAAATACTTTGTCTTCTTTTCATTAATCACCATACCATAAGCATTACAATAATCTAATAGAGCCTCAAGTTTTGATATGCACTTTTCACGAGATGTACTTACAATCACCGTGTCATCCATCATTAAAAGAGTATGTAAAGTTCCCAAAAAACCATCAATTCTCACTTTTTCTTTAATCATTCTCACCATTTTATCCATATAAATGACAAACAAAATGCAGCTCGTAGGAGCTCCTTGGCGTATACCTATAGATGTTGTTATTATAGCAGATTTTAACACACTTTTTGTACATGAATAAATATTTTGGATAGCTGACAACATAACCCTTCCACATCCCACCGACTTGAGACACTCTATTAAATCATATTTTGGTACCCTGTCGTACGCCTTACTAAAATCCACAAAAACGATATACAATTTTTGCTTCTTGCAAGCAGCATAATCCATCAGTAACCTTAAAGCCAAAATCTGCTCTATACACCCTCTACCCTTCTGAGCTCCGGCCTGACACTTATCTATATTAAACCATAAACTTAACCGTCTCATCAAAAGCATATCATAGATTTTTGCCAAGGTGTTCATTATACTTATGCCCCGATAGTTTCCGCAATCTCTTCTATCCCCAGATTTAAATAAAGTGATCAGTTTATTGTGGCACCAAGCAAATGGATAAAGGACATTTAAGAAAAGGAAATTAAAAATTGTGAGGAAAAAGGATAACCATGTCTGTGGTAGCATCGTAAATAAACCAGGACACATTCCAATATAACTCTTATCTTTTTTTATACTTTGCACTGCCATGTCTAACTCTTGAGCAGTAAAGGGATCATCCAATATGGGAATATTAGGTGAGTCTGACACATCAATGATTTGATTAGGATTAACTGTCGGAGGATTAAACAAATTTTCGAAATGCAATTTGAAATTGACATCTTCAGGTTGCACATCATTGGGTTCCACCACATTGCCATTCCAGTTAATAGATTTCCATATAATTTTTGGATCATTTTTTTCAAATATTCTCCTCCATCGAGGGTGGTCTTGATCCCATCCATTAAACTCTAACTCCCCAGATTGAAAAACTCTGCAGTCTCTTGCTACATTATTGATAATCTTATTACCTGTCTCTAAAATATTAAAAATGTTCTCATTATGAATTTCAAATAATTCTGGGGGCTGAGTTTCATTCATGACTAATTTGAATCTATCCAAGTCTACATTCTTATGGGAAGGACCCCGGATTGTGTAACTGTTTTCAATATATTGAACATTATAGCAAGAACTACCTAAATTTAAAGCCCTCTCCATCAGCAAGGATGGCACTGTTTCCTGAATATCATTAAGATCAAGTTGAACCATTAGTGGGGCGTGGTCAGATCCTACAATATTCTGGTTCATTTCAACAGATTTTACATATTTCAGTGTATTTTCTTTTAAGACACATACATCAATCTCAGATATCCAATTTGATCCTCTTTTAAAGGATAAACCTCCTTCTAACTTTTTACCCTTATATACTAGGTGATTACCTATCACCATTGTGCTGCCACGGCAAAGGTTCAGCAATTGTCTCCCATTTTCATTCACACTTGTATCTATTACCCCTTCATATTTGTATGATTTGAAACTTTCATCATAAAGAATAGGTATACCTACACGCGAATTCAAATCACCCATTAGTACAACCTTACTGTGTTCATTCACAACTGCGCTTAGGTTACCAAAACAAGCTGGCTGAAAATAAGGAGAGTCATTCGGTGGTATATATACCCCACCAAATGCAAAGCCTGGAAAACATGACAATTCTAGCAAAATTTGACCTTCAACATTTACATTTACATTTTTGATATATTTTGAAAGCGAGCATTTTACAAGCATTGCAACGCCTCCCCTATTACCACAGTACTTAGAGGGGTTATGATAAGTGTAAAATCCTGGTACACTAATGCGAGCAATAGTTTTTATTTCCAAAAGCCACACGATATGAAACCCGAGAATAAATGATAAAATATCAGAATTGTTCAATTTGTCCTTGACACCTGCAATATTCCAACAACACATATTGAGCTCACTGGTAAATACGCTATTTTGTGCACATCTTAAAAATACGAAGGAGCATACCTGTCAATAATTTCACCATCACGTAATAATATACGACGCTGATTGTCGTAATGGATATTAACACCTTGATTTTCTGGTCTCTCCTTTTCTTCTTTCTCCCTCTTCCGTAGTCGAGCAAGCTCTCTTCTTACAGCAGGATGTACATCTTTTTTCATATATATAGATGAAAAGGGAGCCTGTTTATTCTTCAGCTTTTTTGCATTATCCAAAATGGATTTTCTCCTCTTCTGGTCATCTACAACTAAAAGTATTGGCCTCTTTTTTCTATCATTTTCTCGGCCAAGTCTTCTTATTTCCCACTCGGAGGTATCACACTGGTCATCATAGCCTACTGCTTCAAGAATATTTTTCACCTTTGCTTGATCACTGTCTCCTAATTCGTCGTCTTCCTCTGGGACTCCAGTAATAATAATCTTTTTCTGTCTGTCTCTGGCATCCAAAGATTCCATAAACATCTGTTGTTGATTTATTATGGAAAAAGCTTGATCTAATTTTGACGATAATTCAGTAACTTTATCCTTGACAGATTTAATCTCTTCTATATCCTTCTTCAAATTCCTTATTTCTTGCAACAATGTTGCATTTGAAGGTTCATCTTTATATTCACCTAATGCAGTTGCTAGTGCCTCTTTTAACTGTGTATTTGTAAGTTTATTTATCTGTGTTTGTGACAAGCCTTTTATAGTCTCAATACTATCGTAGGTAGGCATTTTTTATAAGAGTTTGCCCTGCTAAATCAAAGAAAAACGTTCAATAAACAGTAAACAAAACGGTTACCATGGTAACTGGCGCCAAAAATTTCCGTGGGGGCCTGGTAGATTGTTTTCTTTTCTTAAATATGCCCTACCAATATTTATATCACTTTTTTTTTCACTGTCACACCGATCACAGTTATCTCACTGATATGTTAGAGGAATATTTCACTTTATAACCTTCAAAAAAACAGGTAGAAGTTAGGCATTTATCGCGAGTGTTCCGGTAGGCTCTGGAACTCTCTTCCTTCTCCTGTCTTCACAAACTCTATTTTTTTTCCTTCAAAAACTGATCTATCGTTATTTCTGGGACTAATCCTGCCAAATTTCTAGGTCTTCATTTCTTTGATTTTCGCAGCCTGCCATTTTTTTTTACTATTTACAATCATCTTATTTCTGCCTTCTCCT
>JAXCGZ010017170.1:77500-92500 GCA_037179515.1 Halocaridina rubra | reverse complement strand
TTCGATATTTAACAATATAATCAACCTATAAACCTTTCAAGCCATAACTGTATTAATACACACAAACACACGCGCATATACGCACATATACAAATACTCGTATATCCGTACAAGCTTTCATAAACTCACAAGATATTAAGCAAAGTACTAAAATTCATTTATGAATTACTTTTTTTCTCTCTCAGAAATAATGTAATCACGTAGAAATGATTATATCATTATTGCTTTTTATTATTTACGAGGTGTGTTTAGGAAGGAAAGATTATGATTAAAAACAGAATATTTAAGGAATTGATTACAAGTCCTGTAATCATAGATAAAGTACTTGCGCAACAGTTGAATAAAATGGCAATTACTGTAATCAGTACTGCCAGCATTGATTGCAGTACTGGCAGTCCTGTAATCAGTAAAATCATTTTATTGTTGCGCTTACGAAAGAATAATGTATTAGCTCAGGAAGTTGAATGAGACTGTCATCGCTGTTACTAGATTACAAAAATAATTTGAAAATAGTTGTAATCACTGCTATCAGATTCCTATTGGAACTGCAAATAAGACTATATGTGTGATATTATTATTTTCGCATTTGCTTCATAAAAATAAAATGTCTGTAAATATAACTACAATATCACTTGCACTATGGCCGCTTGCGTCAGAATGACGTACGAATATTTCCAATATCCAAATTACTTGCTTATTAACTCCACAAGACGAAAATGACTAATCACTGATATTAGAATGAAAATGACTATAACGTTTGTTGTTTGTTCCGGTTTTACGTCACGGACTCCCTTTTCAACCAAGGGCTAGGACGGTTGCCTTCTTGCGAAGGACTTGTTTTGGCAGATGCAATCGTTACCCTGAGTGCATACCCTTGCTAACCTCAGACCGTGACGGGGCGCGAACCCTCGACCCGACGCCTCAGAGTCACGGACGCTACCGCTTGAGCCACGGTGACTACTGAAAATGACTATAACGATGTTGCTCAGAGTACTGATAGAATTGGCATGTAGCAAAACAAGCTTGTAATCAACTATCCATATTATATGTGTATTTGCTAAATAAAATCTAATAACTTGTAATCACTGTTAGCAGATTACTTGTTCAACAGCCTCGCAGATATAAAAATGGTGGTAATCACAACTGGATTACAAGCGTAAGTCTATCTTAAAATGAAAATGATGTAACAGTCTGTAATCAATTACCAGGTTTTATGAGGATTACTAGGTAATCACAGATTACTAGTGCAATTACTGCATAATTTAAAAACTTACTGACAATCATTTATACTCGATTACTTGCACACATGTTGCTGGGATGGATATAGCTGTAATCACTTTCGCTAGATTACTTGTGCAATAATATAAACATGACTGTTATCACTCTCTAATGACAATTACGATATTAGCAAAATATAAAGTGACTTTTATCATTGTTGCTAGATTACCAGTGTTAGCACGAGACAAAAGTGACTGTAATCACTGTTATCAGATTACTTACACACAATCACTGCATACTTAAACAATGATTGGAATCACTATTACTAGTTTAGTTAAACAATCACTACTTAAGATGAATATGATTGCAATCATGTTTATGCAGTCCTTGCATAAACATTAAAGAAGATGAAAAACAATGAGATCACTGTTACCAGATTTCTTGCACAACCATATCATAATGTGAAAGTGACTTTAATCACTGTTATTAATACACTTGCGATATCACTACTGGAAATATATATATATATATATATATATATATATATATATATATATATATATATATATATATATATATATATATATATATATATAATCATATATATATATTGTATAAGATGAAATTACTATAACCACCTCTATCAGATTTCTCAGGCCGCTTTCACACCAAAGCGGCACGTCGAACGTGGCATGCTACGTGGCACGCCAGTTGAAAACGAACATCCGGAAATATATGAAACCTTTTACACGGAAGTAGCGTGAAACGTCCTATGTGCCACGCCACTTCTGTGTGAAAGGTTTCATATATTTCCGGATGTTCGTTTTCAACTTGAGTGTCACGTGGCATGCCATTTGCGACGTGCCGCTTTGGTGTGAAAGAGGCCTAACACAATCAAAGTACAATTTGTAAATAACTATATCCACTGTAACTCTTCTATTCACACTTCTAATGTAAAAACTTCGCAAACGAGTCATAGTAATCACTGTTAGTACTTAACATACGAATCCTATTTAAGATGAAAATGTCTAAAGGGGGGTTTACACGGTCAAACGGTTCGTCGAACGCGGTTCGACAGACAAGTGTTTGAAGTGATGTTCGAACGTGTGAACGGGGTATTTGGTTGTCGAACACGTTTGTCGAACGTGTTCGACAACCAAATACCCGGTTCACACGTTCGAACATCACTTCAAACACTTGTCTGTCGAACCGCGTTCGACGAACCGTTTGACCGTGTAAACCCCCCTTTACAGAGAGACGTCTCAGGCCAGAACCATCAACAAACTCCCTCATAAAAAAACGATAAACATTTACCACTTCTGCTCTTAATATAACAAAAACAACAACAACAAATTTGCAGCAGAGTAGGTGAGGATTCTCAGTGCCTCGTCCTTGCTAAATAAACAAGTGCCAAAGTATACCATCAATGTCACAGCAATTGACGGTGGAATGAGGTCAAGTAGTTAGTTGACTTATGTCATGTTGTGATGCAAAGTGCCTATCTCCTATATGCGTTCTGTGGTTTATATCTCTACCCACTTTTCTCAACACTAAATTATAGATATTTTACAGCACCTTAACTAGGCTTGTATATTACACTAAAACCCAGCAGCAATTTGGAGCACTCATAAATATGTTAAATTTATATGACTTCGACCAAAAAACTAAACAAAAACATTACACATGCAAATTGCATGTCTTCTATACAAGTTGGCTTATTTATGCTTGCGCCAACTCTTCTTCTTATTAAATTATATATACTTTCAGGGCCTACATTGGAGTTGCGTGTTATAGAAAAAGTTTACAATGATCTAGAATATACATATAAAGTTGTAAATTTTATTGCACTTATAATGGACCGAAATCTAGTACACACAAAAAATCCAGTAAAATAATTACACATTTATATATATATATATATATATATATATATATATATATATATATATATATATATATATATATATATATATATATATATATATATATATATAATTATTTATATTCTATTATTATTAATCCAGATAAAAGGCATTTGCAATTTGGACATACCTATAGAACAATAAAATTAGACATTGTGTATAATATGTAACAAAATATATAATAAAAAACACAAATTAATAAAACAGTTAAACTGCTGCAACATAAAATAATATTGTGACATTTTTCCATGTTCATCATACCATCACTGATTATTCAACTGCATATATTCTAAGGGAATGGACAATTGTGTATGATCAAGGCGGTGTAAGTGTCAACATCAAATACTGGACTCAAATTTACCTGGTTACTTCAATAACTAGAGATAGACTTACATCAATTTTGGGAGATAAAAGAAACAGCAAAATGACAGCATCTGACTTTAGCATTGGGTGGATAAGTTTACAAAAGACAGACACATGATTTGATTGATTCGGTTTTGCACGTCACGAACTCCCTTTTCTGCTAAGGGCTAGGACAGTTGCCTCTTGTTTTGGCAGATGTAATCGTTACCCTAAGTGTATGCCCTTACTAACCTCAGTCCGTGACGGGGAATGAACGCACCATTTTGCCACGGAGACTACGCAATAACAGACAAAATATATACAATTTCGAAGACATATTCTGGCAATTCATTTATCCCTAGATCTCTTTCGTTTTCAGTTTCTTAAAGTTCAGCTCCCGCTAATGAATATCCAAACTTGGGCATTCTGTCACTCTAGCCCATTCTCATTACAATACATTTTGAAGGACTGAAACTCATTAGTCATAATAACTTTATTGATATTTCCATCAAATCGCTAGCAAACTCTGCCTACTGACTGGTAAAGAATATACTAATTTTAAAGACCCGAATTCACGAACATCTCCACAAATGGTAGTAGGATAGAGTGTCGGAGGTCAATGTCGAAAGAACCTAACCTAACCTAGTCTAACCTAGCCTAACCTAACCTACCCTTTAGACACTTTGAACTTTCGACATTTTGTCTTTCGACACTTTGTCCTTCGACGCTCTGTCTGCGCACGCCACAAAATGACATATTGTGAAGGCATCTATTGCTAAACATTCGGTTAATTCAGATAATGTCATCAACTCCAGTTATCTATACATTTAACTACTAAGATACTTAGATCTTCATCTTTATTACCATCCATCTGTGTAGTAACCTTGTCAAATTTCCATGGCAAATCAAGAGATGAAACGCAATACCTTCGACATACTTTTCATGTCGCTGTTTTGACCAACTCTGTGACTTCCACTGATGCTAACCCTAGTAAACACATGCTAGACTACATACATCTCTCCTTTGCTATAACTCGGTTCAACTTTTCACTAAAATATTATGTTCCTATTAGATCCTTTCCATTTATCCTTGCTCACTTACCCTGTGGATGCCCCCCCATGCAGGGTGGTAAGGAGGAACTGTGGCAGCCCTTTATCCCCAAGGAGCTAAGGGGAGAGATCGGGCTTTATTAGCTTCTGGTGAATGTGTGTGCTTTGACCCGGTTACCCCGCTAACAAGGGGGATTGTGGCCATTGCATATGTATGTATGTATACATGTATGTATGCATACATGTATGTATGTATTCCAACTCTCCTGTATCACTTTGCTCATTCTCTTAGACCCTCCCTTCTCTCAGAAACCCGTAATCACACCTCCAGGTTTACAGCATCCTCTGAAATTTACCTTTTCACTGTCCACCTACCATTCAGTCCCTCCCAGTACCTAAACTTCCTCTCCTTCTCTTTACCTTCTCTTCTTTCTCTTATTCCTCATCCTCTACCCCTAATAAACCCCTTCCAAGTCCCTGTCGCCATCCCAATTTCTCCAAATCAACTCCTCTCTCACCTCGTATACATCACCTCCTGTAGAACAATGCTTGGGGTTTTCCATACCGCTGACTGACTGGCGCCAAGGAACCACAAAGAAGGACTTTCTTAAAAGTCTTGCATAACGATCTCTCTCTCTCTCTCTCCCTCTCTCTCTCTCTCCTCTCTCCTCTCCTCCCTCTCTCTCTCTCTCTCCTCTCTCCTCTCTCTCTCTCTCCCCCCCCCCCCGAATGGGAGCATGGGTACAAAATTTACTTCAGGACAGAGAGACAAGCACTTCAATATCGAAAGAGGAAAATACAAACACACATACATACATACATACATGCATACATACATACATGCATACATACATACATACATACATATATACATACAGACAGACATATGACGCGCTAGTATGTACAGAGTATGGTATGTAAAAAGACATATTAATGCTCACAAGTCTTAGAGCTATTACGTTTCTATTCTAGGAATAAATATAGGAAAAGTTTTTATTCGACAAAATTCAGAGAACTAAAAAAAAATCATGGACTGTTTATCTCATCAGCATTTATATATAAATAATCTGAATAAAAATATTAATAGAGAGATCTTGCTATTAAACAATGCCTCGTGAATTAGGGTTCACTTTTCATCTTTGCATTTTTCAATGAAAAGCATGAATCAAAGAAATTTAATAAACAATAATACTAACAATAATAATACTTATAATATTAATAATAATAATATCATTATTATCATTGATATTATTATCAATAATAATAAAAAATAATAATAATAATAATAATAATAATAATAATAATAATAATAATAATAATAATCAACAAAGAAACGAACAAGTAAAAAAATATCAGAAGAGAAGAATACAAGAAAGAATACAATAAAAAAGATATCAAAAGAATTCCAAGCAAGAATGAAAATATCAGAGAGAGAGAGAGAGAGAGAGAGAGAGAGAGAGAGAGAGAGAGAGAGAGAGAGAGAGAGAGAGAGAGAGAGAGAGAGAGAGAGAGAGAGATCATCATCATATATAATACGTGAAACTCGTTCCAAAGTCTCTCGGATTTTCTCTCTTCTGTTGAGGGCGGAGATGCGTCATAATAAGGGCGTAGGTGGTGATTCGGGCGGGAAGGCCAAAACAACTCGTGTGTGTGTGTGTGTGATATATATATATATATATATATATATATATATATATATATATATATATATATATATATATATATATATAGTATGTATATATATATATATATATATATATATATATATATATATATATATATATATATATATATATATATATATATATATATGAAACTATATCTACATCTTTTACAAATGAAAAAAATATAATACACTATTTTTACAAGAACATGCGAAACTATTTTTAAGCAATCTGTATTTACTTTCTACAAAAAGTCAAAGTATTTTCTTTGACTCAGCCACCCCCCTTATAAGGGGGAATATGGTTTAGTTATATGGATGGAAAATCACAAAAAATATAGGAAGCTATAGATAAGCGATCAATTTATAAATATATGATGTTACGTTTTTATGTCTGTGCAAATTTGTAATAGATATAAAAAAACCTATTTGTAGACCATTTCAAATATATAAATTACAAAAATTATTTGAAACTGTTGGCTCTGTTTAAAATTTACAAAAATACAGGCAACTATTATTAAAAATGATCTTTCATTATCGTGTTCTTGATGTCCGGGTCCGATTCGGGCAGTTTTCTTTACTCATTCCGGTGTCACACTCATAAAGAAAAAAAAAATATTCGGAACTATTATTTGAGCGGTCGCCTGGTGGTTAGAATACTCGACTCGGAAGGTGACAGATCCGCGATCGAGCCTACTGAGGAGTGTTAGGAAGGGTATCACCTAAAATTCCCAATTCCAATCTGTCCGTGTACACACCCATAATGGGGATAAAGTGACATATAAAATGTAAATAATAATAATAATAATAATAATAATAATAATAATACTTTATTTCCATTTCAATACAATGGGTATTCGTCAGCCAGGGTAAGCCCCAACCCCCCACTGTGGTGTCCACCCACAGCAGTTCCTGCCAGTAAACAGCTTAAACTCTCGGTCTTGGACGGGAACCGATCTTTCGACCTCATGATTGCGAAGCCAGCGCGTTACCACTGTACTAGCCAGCAGGCTAAAATAAACAAATACGCCATTTCAAATGGCGTGAGAGGACAAAAATACTGCCTCTGTGTTCCCCTGTGTGTCGTAAAAGTCGACTAAATGGAGCGGTACAGGGGGCATGGACTCCATCGCTTGGTATTTTCCTCCCATAAAAAGTCAGGGTTTTACTTTAATTAGGTCACCCCCTTATAAAGGGGATTACGGCCCTTGTATATAGATAATTTACTTTCTGAGAAACAACTGCGTTAAAATATGAAAAGGAAAGGACAGTAATGTAATGTATTTTCGCTGTAAGAAGTTTTGCCGTCAAGTTAAGAATTTTTACCGTCAAGCATTGGGAGGTAATACATACCATGATGATAAACACAGACAGACAACCAAATAAAATAGAAAATACTCACCCACTCAATTAATAAATCACTTCCTTTATAGGTCATTAAAATTCTCTCTCTCTCTCTCTCTCTCTCTCTCTCTCTCTGTTCCCCTGCGTGTCGTAAAAGTCGACTAAATTGGGCGGAGCGAGGGGACTGTGAATCCCGTCCTCTGTATTTACTTCCTAAAAAAGTATAAGTATTTTCAATGATTCAGCCACCCCCTTTATATGGGGAATATGGATTTGGGGTATATATATATATATATATATATATATATATATATATATATATATATATATATATATATATATATATATATATGCATGTGTGTGTGTTCGTGTGTGTGCATACACACACACGAACACATATATGGGCGTTAGTCAGAATTCCGACTCCCGAAATCCCGACACCATAACGCTGATAGGGCAAAATTTTGACATTTCATTATCTCGACAAGCTTGAATCACGACTGGTCAAAATCCCGACTGTATAAATTCTCGATAATATATAGGATGGATGCGTTAACAAGAGAGGTGTCCGTCACACTAACCTAACCTAACTTAACCTAATAGAATACACGCAGACAGACACAAACTGACAAACAGACATAAGTATATATACAGAAAGACAGACTGAATTATTTTCTAACAGAAGCTCATCTTAAATTGCTGTCGAGATAAATAAACGGATGTCGGCAGACAGTCTTGGCGGGATTATGGTATGTAGAAAAAAAATAGGATGTCGGGATTATGCAATGGCGAGATTGTAGTGTGAAGGGATTTTCTCCTGTCGGGATTATGGCATCTGTATTATGGGAGTCGGGATACTTGATGTCAGGTTTGTGTCCGGCTCTCTTATATATATATATATATATATATATATATATATATATATATATATATATATATATATATATATATATATATATATATATATAGCTTTCATATATATATATATATATATATATATATATATATATATATATATATATATATATATATATATATATAGCTTTCATATATATATATATATATATATATATATATATATATATATATATATATATATATAGCTTTCATATATATATATATATATATATATATATATATATATATATATATATATATATATATATATATAGCTTTCATATATATATATATATATATATATATATATATATATATATATATATATATATATATATATATATATATATATATAAATATATATATATATATATATATATATATATATATATATATATATATATATATATATATATATATATATATATATATATAGCTTTCATATATATATATATATATATATATATATATATATATATATATATATATATATATATATATATATATATATATATATATATATATATGTAGTCGCCGTGGCTCAGTCGGTAGCGTCTCCGACTCTGAGGCGTCAGGTCGAGGGTTCGCGCCCCGCCACGGTCTGAGGTTAGCAAAGGCATGCACTCAGCGTAAGGATTACATCTGCCAAAACAAGTCCTTCGCAAGAAGGCAACCGTCCTAGCCCTTGGTTGATAAGGGAGTCCGTGACGTAAAACCGGAACCATATATATATATATATATATATATATATATATATATATATATATATATATATATATATATATATATATATATATATATATATATATATATATATATATATATATATATATATATATATATATATATATATAGTTTTCATGACACGATGACAATAATATATAATTCAATCCAAACTTAGGAAGGCATAGAGAAAAACAACAGATGCTAACAATTTTCACCCTCCACCTGACCTCATGAGGAGCTTTTTGCATAGCTCCTGATGAGGCCCGGTGAAGGGTGAAAATTTTGAGCATCTTTTTTTATGTATGCCCCTCTCTCTCTCTCTCTCTCTCTCTCTCTCTCTCTCTCTCTCTCTCTCTCTCTGATATATATATATATATATATATATATATATATATATATATATATATATATATATATATATATATATATATATATATATATATATATATATATATATATATATATATATATATATATCTCAGAGAGAGAGAGAGAGAGAGAGAGAGAGAGAGAGAGAGAGAGAGAGAGAGAGAGAGAGAGAGAGAGAGAGAGCGCAATATACATACGGTACCCATACTATTTGCTGTATTTCTGTTCTTATTAATGGACCCATTCTCTAGCAAAACTGAGTTTCTAATAGAAAGATCGACTCATTTTTTTAACTCAACTGTGCTTGAGAATGGGTACAGTTAAGGCTCCGATATATAGCAATAAATTGTTTTTCTTATATTATTTAACTGAAGGGTTTCCTCTCTCTCTCTCTCTCTCTCTCTCTCTCTCTCTCTCTCTCTCTCTCTCTCTCTCTCTCTACACACACACACACACACACACACACGCGCAATGCATTGCTAAGCAAAAAAAAAAAAAACATATTGAACATCAGGTGAACCGAACTTGCGTCGCTGACTACTTGTTCATGCAAAAGCATCGTACTAATCACGCTACTACGATTGAAAAAAATCTCTATACCACAGAGCAACTAGTACTAGCAGGCATGGTCGGTAGAATACTTTTGCATAAACAAGTAGCGTGCGTTGCAAGTAAGGTTCTCCCGGTGTTCAATGTGTCTTTCCTGGATAACAGTGTATTATGAACAACTCTTTTTCATTGTGTGTGTGTTTATAGACAGAAACACACACACACACACACACACGAAGCTAGAAGAGTGAGGGGGGATATGGTGACAGTCTTTAAATTCCTTCATGGTTATGATAGAGTGGATAGGGATCGATATTTTGATATGGCTGGCTCTAGAACTAGAGGCCATAGTTTGAAGCTTCGTAAGAAAACTTCTTTGCAGGATGTAAGGAAATACTTTTTCAGTGTAAGAGTAGTTGATAATTGGAATTGGCTAAGCGAGGAGGTAGTTAATGCTATCTCAATCCATAGTTTTAAGGACAGGTATGATAAGTATCACTAAGTATAAAATGGAAGCGATCAGGAGACGGGAAGATACGAGCTTTGGGCTCTTTCCCGTAAACACAATTAGGTAATCACAATTAGGTAATCACACACTATTTCCCAACGCTGATGCCACTCATGAACTATCTAGGTTCAAAGCCTCACTGAATAACGTGTTGAATGTTGACATGAAATTAAAGTTGTTTTTTCTGCATTTAATCGATAGATCCGGATACTTTGATGAATCATGACTGAGGCGATAATTAATCACGATACGTAATTACAGGCTTTGGGAGAGTGTTTTGCAACCGTTTCGGGGGTCCAAGGGCCACGAAAGATGGAGGAGAGATTTAAACAAGACGTGAAAGATGTAATTGTTATTATTACTATTATTATTGTTATTATTATTATTATTATTATTATTATTATTATTATTATTATTATTATTATTATTATTATGATGAGTATTATTCTCTGTACTGAGGATTTTCGCATTTTGATATTATAGTCACGTGCTAAAAGCTAATACCCACGTGATTTTGCTAATAATATAGCTTGAGAAAGGATAGAATGTCTCGCAATATTATTTCGTTGCGGTTCTGAAAAAGAACTATAAGTAATAATTGTACCAAATCCATTCAGTAAGGTATCTAGGTGACAGTACTAATTATACTATTAGTTGGTACTTCTATTCATTAGTATAGTTTTCCTGCTTTGAAGCAATATAGACAACCCCTAGAAAGTTGACTAGTTTTATACTTTTTTTTTTTAACTTTTAAAAGTTTTCTCAAGGGAGACAACTTTTTGATCGCTACTTTCCTTAATTTATGTATTAGTTATTATTGAGTATCTAATTATTTATTATCATTCTTCAACATTCAACCTCATTTCCTAATTCTACTATCAAACAATAGATTATAATATCAACTTTTTTTTTGGCTCGTCCTGGTGTCACAATCATAAAAAAAATACTATACAGTCTTTCTACTACCACTTCTCTGGCTAGCAATATTTAAAATACTGAACTGCAGCCATAAGAAACTATGAAATAAAGGAAAAAAACGCGTTTGCCTTCAAAACAGAGTATACTTAAAGATATTAAATGAACTGTAGACTCCAGGCTCAATCTGCAGTTCATATGGATCAAAATACAAAAGGAAAAAATTAGTATTGCGTTTGTCTTCAACAAACTATACCTCAAAGGCATAATATAAAAAAGACTCAAAACTGGAAAAAGTGTTAGGCAACACCGGACAATCACTCAGAAAAGTTAGTTGTAGCTGATGGCTCCTAGTCATCCTGGACCAGTGTATTCAAAATAACATGATACGATAGAGTCGCGCGTTGACGGAAATGACTTTGAAGAAATGAGTTCAAAACATGGTATGGAGCTTCATACTCTTAAAACACGACGATGTCACGTACTGACAAATCACCCCGAACCTATGAATCCGAAACAACATTGTTTCTTAAGATGGTGACGGACGATGTCACGTGTTGGCAGAAAACACCCTGATCCAATGAATCCCAAACAGGATCATATTATGACACTAGTGATTCCAAAAAATGGTATTTTGAAGCTTCATTCTTTCAATAGACAGTAACGGGCGATGTCACATGTTAATGGACATCTGCATCTCAGCTTGTTGTTTCATATGTACTCAATCAAGGTTATTTGGGTTTGCGAAATGTGTCAGACTTCTGGGAATGATAGTACAGGAATTATTCTTTATAGCAAGAGTGTTTCAGAAGTAAACCTGGGTAATTCAATTCAGAAAAATTCATCACGCCGCAGGCAACATCTCCATTCCACTTTTTATCATGATATTTCTGCAGTTGCTAATGACACCTTAAGTAATCCAGATAGCAAGAACTAATAACTAGATTTTATTGATTCATAATTCTACATATTCAGAATAAAAATGGTATTCATTTTATTTCTTCCTAGTATTCACTTCTGTTTATAATTTCTTCCCATATCCATGAATCCTACTTAATAATTACGCATTAATGTTCCTCGGATAGCATTAATCTATCTTCTAAAATTTTGTCAAAAGTGTTCACTAAAACTTTGCCTGAAAATTTCACAATCAAACTTTTTTTTAATGTACTTGCTAAACATTACTCATTAAAAAAAACTTGCACTTTGGCAGTCAATACAGCATTATACAGAATCACACAATATCCAGATACAATGAAACACTTCAAAACCACATGCTAGCAGGGTATATTTTTAGCCCTCAGTTTGTTGACTGCCGATGTATGACTACCTTATACATCTTTACCTTTGTATTATCGTAATAACTCATCTTTAGTGGCAATTGCAAGTAGAAATATGCACACAGAGCTCTCATTACTCCTTGTCTATGGGTAAGGCGACAGGAGGTACTTGTATAAAGGTCTGTCCAAACGAGTGGGGCGTGCCTGCCGGGCAGCGCAGTTGACGGGCAAATTCTACTGGGGATATATGTGAATGTTGTCCACACGGCAGAGGTGATGAATGGGCGGGCATGACCGATGGTGCCAGTACCTTGTCCAGTGTCGTACAATAAACATGGTGGCCAGTACTGCTCAGAAGAAGAATCTATTAATCCCCATTTTGGAATGGACACAGACAGGTTGGAGTTGGGGAATTAATGCTGGATGCCCTTCCAAAGGGCAGACAGTGGGAGCAAACTTGGATTAGTCATTTTCCGCATCAAGTGCTCTAATCACTGTGCTACTGCAGTCCCGAGATATTCACCAGGTACGCAACAGGTGTGTGAGGGCCATGACAGTCAAAGCTCAGAATGAGCTTGGCACTTGATAATGATGATGATGATGAGTCTCTTAAGGCATGTCCAGAAGAGAAGGCTTGATCAGCGGGCATGTCTGTCATTGGGCTCTTGTTATGTGCCCGTGTTAAGAGAATCACCAGCCGGTGCCCGATGGTCGGAGGCAAGTATTGGAGGTACGACACTGCCAGACGTAATTTTACCATCTCTTCTATTTAGCCAATCATTGCACCATACTCTCTTTTTTTGTTCTTTTTCTTTATACATACGCCAATTATTATGCTACTCAATAGTTTCTTCTTCTGAGCAGCACTGGCCACCATATTTATCGTACGACACTGGACAAAGCTAGCACCATCGGTCATGCCCGCCCATTCATCATCTCTGCTGTGTGGACAACATTCATGGGTAAGCCCGGCAGAATTTGTCCTCCAACTGCGCTGCCCGGTGGACATGCCCGCTCGTCTGGACAGGCCTTTATACAAGTACTTCCTGTCGCCTTACCCATAGACAAGTAGTAATGAGTGCTCAGTGTGCATATTTCTATTTGCAATTGCCACTAAAGATGAGTTATAACGATAATACAAAGGTAAAAATGTATAAGGTAGTCATACATCGGCAGTCAAACTGAGGGCTAAAAATATACCCTGCCTGCTAGCATGTAGTTTTTGAAGTGTTTCACTGTATCTGGGTATTGTGTGATACTGCATAATACTGTATTAACTGCCAAATTGCAAGTTTTTTTTATTGAGTAATGCTTAGCAAGTACATTAAAAAAAAGTTTGATTGTGAAAATTTCAGGCAAAATTTTAGTGAACACTTTTGACAAAATGTTAGAAGATAGATTAATGCTATCCGAGGAACATTAATGCATAATTATTAAGTAGGACAAGGAATGAGTCCTCAGTGTGCATTTTTCTACTTGCAATTGTCACTAAAGATGAGTTATAGCGATAATACAAAGGTAAAAATGCATAAGGTAGGCCTCTGTTTCTTCAAGTTAGTAGGACATGTGCAATCTCTATATCGCTTTTTCTTTCTTTCTTTATCTCTCTCACCCGAATGATTTAGTTTTCTCCTCCTCCTCCTCCCCTTCCCATTATTATTATTATTATTATTATTATTATTATTATTATTATTATTATTATTATTATTATTAAAAAATATAGCATAATTTTAAAACAAAAATTCTCTCCTAAGCAGCGGAAAAGTTGAATTTTAACAAAGCCATTTCAGATTTCCTACATTATGAGACTGTTATTTAAGTAATGTATATAAGTCCAACCACTGAGGGAGAAAACCAGTTCAGCTCGGTGTCAGTACCAAACCCGGATCAATTTAGAGAGTTGGTGTCAGCATGGGCATCAAGCCGTAAATGTTTACATCAAATCCAAACACTAGCCTCCAGGAAGCTAACAATAAAATGCGACCCATTATGCACATGACAAAACTGCATGTACAGAAGTAGTAGTTATGTATGTAATGTTTATAAATCCAGCTGCTGGGGGAGCAAACCAGCTCGGTTTCATGTCAGTTTCAAGTCTGCATTACTGGAGAAAGTTCATAAAACACAGCGAAACCATATTACCATGGGAAAAACAGTTTTTATGAGTGTGACATCGGGCTAGGCAAAGTAAATTGCCCTCTTCGGGCCTTTGTACATT
>JAXCGZ010017170.1:70000-72500 GCA_037179515.1 Halocaridina rubra | reverse complement strand
GTACATCGTTAAAGCTTTTGGATATCAAATTAAAGAGGAGTCATATAATTAGATGTGCTGATATTCTGATTCTCTAGAAAGAGGTAATTTGGAAACTTGTATACAATACATACTTCAATTTCGGAATCTATCTTTGTAGTATGAAAATCAAATACAGAAAGTGGCAGTGAAGGGCTCTTTCCACAGAACATTTACGAAAGGACTTATTACGAAATGGGTATGAAAAATTTCCAGAGCAAACCTTTCTCATCTGAGGAATTTGGATATTACATTCACAATGGGACTTCTTGGTAAATAGTTAAGAAACTTCTGCAGGAGCAAGACTACTCGTCTACGGAATTTAGATATTATCAATTTGTTTTCGGGTGAATGTGTGTGTTTCCACTAGGCCACCCCCTTACAAGGGAGATTACGGCCACTGTATATGTATTTCTTGTTAACAGATCATCTCGAAACATGTCAATGAATTCAGATCAAAGCCCTGGATGCAAGTACAGTACACCCTGCCATTATGGCCTTCGGACTTCAATCTACTTTTCTTGTCTCTTCTGATCTCGGAGTCTGATAATCACACAAGTGTTATTTTACAAAAAGGTGTAAGATTAAGAAAGACCAGCGCAGTTCTGAAAGCTCTCTAGGATTATTTGACATCAGATAAAGCCGATTTATATTTTAGGCTTAAACCATTCGTCTATAAATATGCAAATATTAGGCCTACGAGAGAGGTTTAGGAGGTTCCTTTGAGTCTGTTTATTCCTTACCATCATGAGATAGGCTACTTACTATTCACCTCAAGGAAAATATAATATGAAACTTCTAGCTTGAATCCAAGGAATATAAGAGAAAAGCTATTTGCTTCTAGGATTCAGCTGCTAAGAAAAGCATGTTAACACATCAACTGCAAAGCTAAGCATATCTAAACATCAATGGCAGATCTGAGCATATCTAAATATCCACTCCAAAGCTAAGCATGTTTAAACATCAACTGCAGAGCTAAGAATATCTTTTTTTTATGAATGTGACACCAGGATAGGGAGAAAAAAAAATCCTGCATCATCGGGTCTGGGCACGAAGAAAACATAGATAGAAACAGAATGGGAGTATTGTAACTTGTCAGATGTGATGGGATAATAAGACATGTGTAACGAATATCCAAGAATATACGGTGTTGATGTAGGCATAGAAAGAGAACCATAACTGATGGAAGACTTAATATCAAACTGTCCTGGAGAGTCTTATTTAAGTCCACAAGACCCTTCAACTGTAGTATTGCAACGGGCGGTTAGTGCCATGGGCCAACCTACTATCTAAGTATCAATTGCAAAGCAAAGCATATCTAAAAATCTACTGCAACTCTAAGCATGTTTAAACATCAATTGCAAAGTTAAGCATGTCTAAACATCAACTGCAAAGCTAAGCATATCTAAACAACAACTGCAAAGCTATGCATATCTAAACATTAACTGCAAAGCTAAGCGTATCTAAACATCAAATGCAAAGCTAATCATATCTAAACATCACACTGCAAAGCTAAGCATATCTAAACATTACACTGAGTCTTTTTCGATGGTAGTAACCTCTGTATGAGTCAAGGTTTCCGAGATTCTCTTAGTCCCAAACGAAATGACGTACACAAAACTACTAATAGATCACAATCATAATTTCTCATACATAACAGTTACCCATTCTACTGGTATCATATGTGTAGGCTATATAAAAGTTCTCGAAAACCTCAAAAATATTATATGATCCACTATGACAAAATATAATTAGGTAAATGTAAATATAATTAACAAAACGACACAAATAAAATAAAAGTTTGGATTACTGACTAACAAGTTACTGACTAACAAGTATGTGGGAAAGCATGACAGACACGTGACAGTAGGACAGGCATTACAGTGTGACAAAAATGACATGCAGCCATCGCTATGTTTAGTAATGAAAACAGGGTAATAACATGAAAGAAAGGTTTAAAACAATTGCCTATCCAAAGCAACAATTGCAAACAAAGGAAATGTTGAATCTTTTCTCAGCAAGAAATGAAATTGGAATTACTGTCTCATATGGAAGCGAGTAGTACAAAAATTATAGATGAAGTATTTTCTTGCATTAACATAAATAATAAAATTGTAACAGATAAATAAATCATTAAATAACTAAATGAATAAATAGAACTCAATATAATCCCGTTTTAATAACAATTTCATAAATGAGAGAATATTTTATTTCTTACTTTTATGAAGTTTTTATTATAACCTTAGAGAAGGATACAGGTTCTTCACAAAATTAATGTTTAATCGAGATAGGGAAGTCCAGATATTAATAAAACAAATTTGTTTATGATGTAAACCGGCCTCTAGGGGAGCAACAGGATGCCGGTCCTAAGGCCGGATTAATAGCAAATTCTGATGTCATAACGGCATCCGGCCAAAACAATTTGAGGCTAATCTAATCATATCGGCCCCATATAAACATGAGAAAATTAGCTGATAAAGAA